>NDGN011557269.1:2990-14332 GCA_002564285.1 Tympanoctomys barrerae | reverse complement strand
GGGATTACAAGCATGCACCACCATGCCCAGTCTCTCAGTCCCATTTCTAGTCATGTCAAAACTATGTAGTCAAATCCAAGAAAGCATGATGTCATTTTCACCCAAGTTATGTTAGTTTAGCACTGCCCTTTGCAAAAGGACCTGGGAGGAATGGGATAAGGATGGGCCTACAAAGTGGACCCAAATGAAAAGTAAACACAGATTGTGTTTACAAAAATGCTGGAAACATATTAGTGAGAAAGAAATGGAGAATTATATTATGATAAATGCCAATTTTAGTTGGACTAATTTTTTCTTCTCAGATGGCATCAACTAGGATGAATTAGACACCTGAGTAGCTAATGCCCGACTGGTGTGGTGAGAACACTATTCCTGTCTGTTGCCCACAAGCCCCAATGTCAGTGATGGAGAACCTTGCAGAGATTTCAGTAATATAAACATCATGCTGCAGCATGCATGTCGAAGGCTCACCACAACCGCCTATGTCCTCCTATCAGAATCCCGCTTACACTTTCAGCATTAACTCAGAATCTTTCTCCACTGTGGGTCCCTCCCAGCCAGGATGATTTCTTTCTCTATATGTTGCCTGTATCTTGTCACTTTCTGGGCTGTGTTAGCTATTTGCATTCACACCTGAGGCAGGATGAGACCTGGGTCATTTCAGTGTTTCCCATAGTATTCAGGACATAGTAGGTACTCAACAGAAAAAAAGGGAAGTTAGTAATACCAGCTGATACTTGGGTGTCATGGAGAGCAGGGGTTGCTTCAAGCACTTTATATGCGGTTGAAATCCTCAGAAGATCCCTATGAGGCCAGATGCTACAAGGGTCCCTATTCTAGAGATGAGGTATTCTGAAGAATGTTGTTCAACACATAGACTGGAAGTAGCAGAGCTTGATTTTGAACTCAGGTGTCTGAGACTGGAGTCTGCGCATTCAGCCACCGCACTAATGTTCCCAAAAGACTTGATTGCACTTAGGGTCCTGCTTGAACAATTAAGCCAAGATTTTTATCTCATTCAGCAATCTAAATATGAATATGAATAAGACCATTCATTAGTCTTTCTTCTAATGTTTTTATCAGTATACAATTGCAGTGCATAATGATTACATTGCTCATGGGGACTGCTATAGGAACACAACATAGCTGAATTCTTTTTCCATCCTTTTCTTCCCCCTTCCAAGACCTCCCTCCATCTCTTGATCCATTTTAATTGTAGAAGTGGTTTCTGTTTGTTTCTTCTATGTTTATATTTTGTCAGCTGCTCACCACCTCCTCCTCCCTGCCCTACCTGGAGTTGCACCACATGCTGGTCCTCCCAGATTCAAACATGGGTCTGTTGGATCCATTGCCCTTTATTTGTTTCACTTTATCATGTAGATGAAGAATCTGAACAGCACAGGAAATACAAGAGTTCCAGTCCTGTCACTGGTTTGCCCAGAAGAGCTTTTATGAATCCCATGTTCCAAAGCACGTTACTCACAGAGCCAATCAGAAAGTGTTATTTTCAAACAGTAATTGATACTGTTCGCAGGGCCAATCAGAAAAGTGTCACTTTCAGTCCTTCATTTACATCTGGTGGGAAACCAAGCAAATCTTTCTGTAGGGCAATTGAGATCTGGCACTAGGCCAAATGAGGCTCTTTTTTTCCTTTTTTCTTTCTCTTTATTTTTTTCCAACTGACCCAATGTCCTATTTTCATGAGAGGAAGCCATTCAAAAGATCCTTCCCTTCATTTTCCAACTTGTTGTGATCTTGATTACCAGCCTGCACTTCCCATGTAGATTGTACCTCTTTTCTCTCCATGTAGATAGTACCTCTTTTCTGCTTCAGATAATGTACATGGTCACTGCAAAGAACAACTCATGGTGACAGCAGCCACACCTGTATCATAAGACCAGTGTGATTAGTGTGAGACCTGGCGTCTCAGGTCAGCCTTCTCTGTAATGACCTCTTCCACTTCTTGTTCTCTCTCCTACAGGACCAGAGCTCTTATATTCTGTATCATACAGTCAAGAACTGGAGGAGGTGACCTGGGCTTTTTCCTGGCTGTTTTGCAAAGGAGGTGCATCAGAGGATGTAGACTATCTAGTGGTTGAGCCTTCTTTGGAGTCTACCTCTAGCATAGGTGTATAGCTGCCTGTCTTGTGCCCTCCACGCCTGCAGGGGGCACCATTACCACCAACTATAATGGCTACAGAACCCTTTGGAGTCAGACCCCCAGTGATCTTGAGCTATACACACCTGGGTTTGTGTCTAGGCTCTACCTCTGTTAGTGTGCCACCTAACATAAATAATGTACCTCTCTAACCCCCAGTTTCCTCACCTGACAGATGGAGATATGTTTGGTCCTATCTTGCAGGAAGGACTGTTGTGAGGTACAGGGAGATGGCAGGAGAAGCTGGCAGAGCACAGAATCTGCAGTTAGCAAGAGCTGAATGTGTCAATTATCATTTTTTTGAGCCTGAACAGGGGAGAAGTCACAAAAGAGGTGTTCAACAGATGCTCGTTGATTAACAAGTGGTTTCCCTAAAAAGCCTAGACTTGTGGCTCTTTTTCCACAGAATTGCACTGGAGCAAGGCAACTTTGCTGAAGCAGCAGGTGGAATGTGGCAGCTATCAGCATAGGCCTAAGGATGTAAGAAAGAACACAGTGCAGAAGACAAGGGACTGCCCAAGACTCTGATTTTCTGGCTGAGGTGGGGAATACTTACAAAGGCAGGGATGCTCCATCCCCTGGCCTCTCCCCTGTATGCAGTGTGCAGAAGACCCAGGCATCGGTGTCCTGGTTGGTGCTGATTGTCACACACCTGCCCTTGTCCTTAAGGGGAAACATTGAGGGATCTGGGTTCCTCGCCTGTGCCTTCCATGTGCATCCATCTCACAAGGATCATTTGTAGCAATGGAGGGAGCCCAGGCCAGGGGTTCAGATGACTTGAGTCCCAGTCTGGCTCGAGAACTGTGTGCTGGGACACTCACAGCTTCCATCAGCTTCAGGTTACTTATCTCTGCAGACAAATATCTAGAAAATTCTGTCTGCTTGTGCCAGTTGCTGAGATCTCCAATAGGATAACATGAAAGAATTTAAGAGGTTTACATTTGTCTTTGTGTGTCTGCAGGCCATTGGTTCCGGGACTCCCTGGTGTACACCAAAATCTGCAGGCACTCAAGGGCCTTTTCTAAAATGTGATAGCATTTGCATTTAACCCACACACATCTTCCTGTATACTGTATTTGTGATCATTTACAGATTATTTATAGAACTTAATACAAGGTAAATGTGGTATAAACAGCTGTTAAATTGCATTGTTGAGGGGAATAATGACAAACGAGTCTGTATAAGTTCAGTACAGATGCAATATTTTTCGAGTCTGTATAAGTTCAGTACAGATGCAATATTTTTCAGATATTTTTATCCATGGTTGGTTGAATCTGTAGATGCAGAAACTGCAGATACAGCAGCTGACTGTATTGAGCTACCCAAAAGCAATGCAAAAAAATCATACACATAATTGCTAACTTATTAACTTACCCAGCAGTACCTGTGGTCTTTGTGCTGTTCATGAATATCCCAGCTGTCTCTCTGACCATAGATATTTAAGCTCATATAGGCCACCTTAAGTTAGTACCACTGTGAAAAACTAGAAGCATTCTGGGAGGGGGAAGAAGACATGCAAAGGCCCTCAGGCAGGGAAAAGCATTAAATGCTCTAGGAATTGGTAGAAACATAGTGAACAAGGCACAGTTGAAAAGAGAAGTGATGTGTAGGAAATGCTCATCTGATAAGTGAATAAATGTAGACATAAGGAAATAATGAATTGGTCAGTGAGGGAATAAACTGGTAAGTGAATGAGGCCTCTGTACAGATATGGAAGTCCTGTTCCTCGGGATCCTTTCTAGGGATAAGTCCTTCAGGAGCACCATGGTGTGCCTCTGGCCAGCTCATCTTGGACTCTGGAGCTGCCTGCTCCAGCAGCAGAGACCCCTCCAAGCTCCGTCGGCTCACCTGGCGAGCACATGCCAGCCAGCAGCCCTGGCATTTCCACTCGACTGACCCTGTCCACCCGCCTACTCTGAGAGCCCCTCCTTGCCGCCTGCTCAGGCTCCCCTGGGGGACCACTGCCCATGTTTATGAAAACTGAACATGTCAGTCAAATCAGCACCTCTGGCCTCGCGACGCCGAGGATCGGGCGCCACTATTTTTACCACTCCTTTCTGTCACTGGACTTACAAGCAAAGGCTGGTCTCCCCCTTGGCTGTTCCCAGAACCTTGCTGACAGTAATGAGTCTGGGGTTGGTGTTAAGCTCAGATGTCAAACAGAGTGGCCAGGGCCTCCCGAAACGCTGAGAGAGCCACGAGCTTCTCCCTCTACAAGGTCAGCTTGTGTGTAACACTTCATTAAATTGCTCAAACACTGAGCCGTGTCTTTAACCAATACCTTTAATGTCATTTTCTGCAGACTTAATAGAGGAGCATTAGCATACCTGTCAAGTCTTCCCATTTAAACTTCGAAGCAAGTGAAGTTTAAAGTGCCTCCCTCAGCCCACAGTGGATTTCGTTTCAAACTTCGGTTTAAGAAAAAGAAAAAAAAAAAAAATTAAAGGAGAGGGAGGAGGAATCCTCCACGGGACTGTGTGACGAAGCAGGGAATGCTGTCGCCGGTCCTCTGTTCTTGCCTCCAGGAAGCACGCCTGGGTTAAGGCCAGTGGGAGGCCAGCCTCAGCCTTGCCTTTCTCCTATCTCAAGTAACAACGCACTTAGGTGCGATGCCGGGAGGGCAGTTTGTCTGCGCTCTCCGTCCCCACACTTGCAGCACGTTCTGGATGGAGATAGAGACCCAGCCAAGGGGGCCAGCGTGGCCTGACTGGGTCTCCCTGAAGTGCTGGTGTTAGGGAGCTGGGCTGCTGAGGGGGATGAAGTCAGGAGAACTGCACACTCATGAGCGGGATTAGTGCCCCCATGACACTCAGAGGGGCTCACTAGCCCCCTCTGTCGTGAGACAGTTCAGTGACAAGGTACCATGTCCAAGGCCGAGGTCTGGCCCCAGCTACATGCTGAGGTGATTTTTGTTGTTGTTGCTGTTGTTGTTTTGTACTGGGGATTGAACTCAGGACCTTCAGCTTGCCAGTCAGGCACTTATGCCACTAAACTATCCCCCCAGCTCCTCTTTTTAATTTTAAAACATTTCACCAGTATATGTTGCAGCACACAGGGATTCCATTCATCAAGGGGAGTTGGTATGCATGCGAAATATGTCTTAATTCTTTATTTTCGCTTCTCCTCCTCTCCCTCTCTGCTCCCTCCATCTTTTGATGCTTTTCTCATTTGCAAAAGATCTATCCCCCCACCTCCTATTATCTATCTTTTATTTTGCTCTTTGGTTTATGTATACTTTGGATTTCTCCCATAAGAGGAGCCATACAATACCTATTTATTTGTTAATTGATTAATTGTATTTAGTACAGGGTCTACAGGGTCTCACTACACAGATTGGACTCATAGTGATCTTCTTGTTTTCAGCTTCCCAAGCGCTGGGATTACAGGCACACGCCACCACGCCCAGTCTCAGCCATCTCAGCCTACCTCGGGGATGGGGCCGGCATGGCATGCCAGACATCAAACCACAGTATTTAATTAATTAATTAATCAATTTGGTACAGAGTCTCGTTAAGGCAGCTCAGACTCATAGTGATATTCCTGTCTCAGCCTCCCCAGCGCTGGGATTACAGGCATGCGTCACCATGCCTGATTTTGGTGGCTGACAAGGTGCTGGCATGGCATGCAGTACTGGAGATCAAACCCGGGTCCTTCTGCTTGCCAGGCAGATACTTAGACCGCTGAGCGATCACCCCAGCCCCCGCATGATATTTAAACTTGTGTGTCTGTTTTATTTCACTTGATATCCTGCTGTCAAGGTGTATACATTTGCCAACAGATGATTCAAATTTATCCTTTTTTAAAGCTGAATAGGATTCTATTATGTAAATGTATCAATTATTTGTACCCATTCAGCTGTAGATGGACATCCTGGTCACTTCCATCACTGATTACTGATCTGCTGGTTCCATTGATCTTAGGCTCTAAAAATTATAAGGAGCACATTTCTGTTATCAGCCCCCCAGTTTATGCCATCTTATAGCAGCCCAAACACACTCAGACAAGGGGTATGCCTAGTCCACTTGTATCATTTGGTATCAGGCTCTGGGGCTTGCTCTTCCCACTGGTTTACACCCTGTGCACGTAGACAGCTCAGATGTGCAGATAACAGGGTAGCTCTGTTCTTTGCCTGGTGATGACCTGGGGCAGAAAAGGGGGCTGACAGGCATGAGCCTGTGAGTGAGTCTGCACAAGCTGCAAGCCCTGGAGGAAGTTTCTCCTCCTGGGTCAACTCCTGGGAGAACTATGCAAGCAGCAAGTCCATGACAGAGCCTGCCTCTGTTCTAAGGGGTGTCAGCCTGCTTGGGTGACTACCTAACACAACAGCATAAACAGAGCAGCTTGCAAACAACCAACATTGATTGCTCATGGTTCTGGAGGCTGGGAAGCACCAGGTCAAGCCAGGGCAGCTGCCTGGTTCACAGAGAACACTTTCTGGGGTGAGCTGGCTCCTTGTTTCCTCTTTCATAAGGACACTAACCCCAATCACAAGAGTACTGACTCCACGATCTCATCACCTCCCCAATGCCCCATTTCTTCTGCATTTTTGAGGGATATAGATGTTCTGATCACAGCATAAATGTTGATAAGAGACAGTGTAGATATCTTCCCTCATCAGTTATCTTGCCAGTCCATTATCTGTGACCAGGGGACCAAAGGACCAGGACTGTGTACCTGGGGTCATGGATGGACCCGAGAGCGGGCATTCTGCCTTAGCAGATCCCATCTGTAAAATGGGCTCAACTCAGTGTGAGGTCAGCTGTCACAGAGGTAGTATTATGTGTGAGCCTGGAGTACTCTTTATGAAAGACTTGGTGGGNGCTGGGAAACAGAATAATGAATGTGCTCCTGTCATTAAACCACTAATCGTTAATTATCCCCCTAGACATCATATAATGTGCTACCTAGGCAAAAATAAAATTGTTTGAACTTTTCCACCAAGTTCTAGTTTTAAACAAATTACTCACATCAAAACTATTTACCAAAGTGAGTAATTTCAAACATTTATCAGACTTCATAACATGCTTTAATTAGTGACAGCTAATAAAGTCCTCGTGTAATTAAGCATACATACATCCTTGTGTTTTTATTTTAAATTTTTGCTTCCGATAATTTTTTGAAATGATTTGATGTGTGGCTTGTGGAGTGCACGCGGGCACGGAGGTGTGGGCCTTTGTGGGCCTGCTTCCAGTGTCACTCAGTAATGAGATACTACATAATCAAAGCAAGTTGTTTAATTATTAATGTTGCAAAGAAGGCAGGAAGGAGGAGTTTTCCCCACAGAAGTGGAAAGTTGATCCCTGGCTCCTGATACAGCTTGGTACTCTCACCCTCCTGGTCCCAGGGGGCAGATCAGACAGTGTGACTTATGCCTGGATGCCCTTAGGGAGCACATAGGTCTATAAGGAGCCTGCTGGTTTCCCTGACATGCTCCTCCTGAGACGCTTCCGACTAAGGTTGGCAGCGGTGACAGTTCACTCCTAGCTCAGAAACCTGTCACTCAAAGATCAGCATTTTAACTACCCCCCGCCCCTCAAGAAAAAAGAAGAGGAAGAGAAAGAAGGACACCTTAATTTACCCTTCTGATTGGGTTGATGACTGTCACAGTGACAAGGTGTCTCGGGCTGAAAGGGTCCTGGTGTCAGTTCTCAGGCCAGCACTGTGTGCATTATGAGGTTGGCCTGCTCTCAGCAGTAGCGATGGAAATACAGCTGCGTTGCACCCCGAACTCTGCTCTCCCAGCTCTCCTGTCACTATTCACTAGCCAAGAGGGTCAAGGTAATGCTGAGGACCAGAAGGAACAGGTCTCTAGCTTGCAGCTGGCAGCTGTGGCATCTCTTTACCACACCATTGGTAGAGCAAATGGGCATTGCAGGACACAGGTTGAACATGTGTATCTGTGAAGGGCAGACACAGCGCAGCTACAAGGCCTGTGTGTCTGAGAAAGACATGGACGACTCAAGCACTTGGATGCCTCTAAGGGTCAACTGTTGTTTACAGAAGCTTTAAGACTTCATTTAGCCTCCATGTAAAGCCATATGTAGGTCATGTTCTCTCGAAAAAAATGAGCCTGGTCATTTATATTACAATGGCCAGGACATCATCTGAGAAGCCATTCTTTCACAAAGAGCTAGGATATTCCTCTTCATGAATCCAAGCTCAGCCTTAGTAAACAGAAAATACCCAGATCCGGTAGATCTTCCAAAAATTCTGATATGCCTTTCACCTCATCAAGAAGTCCTCCCAGGTGGCTGATGGACTGTCTTCCATGTTTCTTCTCTAAGATTTTGTCAAAGTGTGCCTTCTGAAGTTTGCAGCTGTCAGCTAATTTACTAAGTACATCATAGTTTTTATTTGCTTTTCCAAAGTGCCCACATCCTCCTTGAAATCCTCAGTGCTTCCCTGGGTGGTATGCCTGGTTCCGCTGTCCACACATAATACAGTTAGGAATTATATGTTTTGATCACTAATCACACTGCTTTGAGCACTTGGGACTGACTGGCATGGAGTTGTGCAATACCTACGAAACACACCAGAGCACAGGCAGAAAACAGCATGTAAAGGGTCTTATTAACTTCTATATTGATGACCTGTTGAGAAGATACTGTTTTGTTTATATTGGATTAGATAAAATATTTTATTAAAATTAGTTGAACGAATTTCTTTGAATTTTTAAAATAAGGAAGTTAGAAAGTTTAAAACTATATGCAAGGCTCTCAGTCTTTCTCTCTTGACCAGCACTGGTATGGAGAATTATTTAGGACAACTCTGAATACCTATGGCAGCTGAGGAGGGACAGAGGAGGGAGTTCCAGCTTTGACCTTGGTTTGGTCCAGTTCTGCTGTGCTACCTGATACTGGTCTCATTTCTCTGAGCCTCAATTCCCAGAGAAGGTTTACTGTACATGATGACCTGTGAGAGCTGGTCCAGTTATAACCTTCCGTGGTCATGCCAAATGGGATTATCACTTTTTCTGCAAACCTTGAAGAAGGGAACAGATTCCCTTGGCTGACTAGACATGGAGCCATGGTGGAAGAGAGGAAAGGTTATAGAGACCTCTGGCTCTTCTGACTGGCCCTCAGTTACTTGGTATCTTCCCATCCTAGGCATCTTGGAGATTAGCTCCTCAAAACATGGCCATGTGACCTCTGACCTCTCCTCCTTGGAGCTCCCATTTCATTTGGCCAGGACAAACAGCACCTGGGAAGATTCACACCTGTCCTGTCCTTTAACCCATGGTGATATGTCACTGATCAGCACAATTGGCTCTAATAGCTCCCCAGGTGGATTCCAGAGAGCAATGAGCCGAACATAAAAATCCCTTTATTATTGCCATTTCACTTTTATATACCCATCAAGCTTTCATATTTAATCTCCTACATCACAATAGCTGATCATTTTTAACATTTGACATTGATAGAGTGCCCACTGCTATTATTCTGACATACTATAAAACATTACACCCATTTGCAATAGAAAAGGCCAAGAATCAATACCCAGCCCCATTTTCCACTGTGGCCGTAAATCACGAAGCACCTAACAAATTGGTTTAAGTAGAAGAAACTTCAGAACCAATGAATGGCTTGACCAATCCCTACACCCTGTTAGAGCTGACAAGGACCTGGAGGCTGGAGGGTTGGGGGAGGGGGATGAGGAGGGGGCAGCTTAATGAGCAGCCCAAGACTCCATGGACAACCAGTATTCTCCAGGGACAAGGGTACACATCTGTCAGGGCCCAAGGGATACCTACAGAAATAAAGGACACCTTTGTCCCACTCATGTCTGAAATGGCGCTTGCTCTTTAGCAAGCGATCCTACGTTGGGAAGTTGGTAAGTTCCTCCTTACTACTCATCTTTCTAAGACTCAGAGGCCCATTGTCAAGATTACTGGTCTATTTTGACAGTTGTCCCATTCATTGGAACAACCACATGTTAAACTGAGTTGATTGGCTAATTAATCACACTGACTTTAGGATGAATTAATTGATCAAGTAGCTCAAGATGGCCAAAGCCAGGGGTTAAGAAAGTCATAGATTTACTCATTGTTTAAAATATTTAGGGTAAAGGCTTAGGCTAGATATTAGTCCCTATTTTTGCATTTGAAGTCAATGATATTTTAAAATATAAAAGTTTAGGGGCAGGAGAGATAGCTCAGTGGTCTAAGTGTCTGCCTGGCAAGGACCTGAGTTAGATCCCCAGTACCACATGCTGTGCTGGCCCCAAAACCCCAGGAGTGCCATGCTGGCCACTGAAACCAGATGTAGTGACACACATCTATAATTCCAGCACTGGGGAGGCTGAGACAGGAGGATCACTACAAGTCTAAGCTTGTAGTAAGACTCTGTACCATATATGTAGTTTAGGATATTTGGAAAATTGTCATTACTTTTCATCCTCTGTGTGTCACCTAGATCCAGCCTGAGGCTGTGGTGATTCTTTTGGATTCCCCAGTGAAAGCATCTTCCAGCCCATGTTGCCTAGTTGAAAATATATGAACCCGTTGTCCGGCTGAGTGCAGATGCTGGAACATTCCAACAGCACAAGGAACTGGGACAGCAGACAAGACAGGCAGCTGATTTGCCCGTTTATTTTCAGGTTAGGCCTGGATGTTTGAGCAAACCGCAGCATGTGAGTGTCCACAGTGCTCTGACTCCTAGGCAAAGTACACTTCTAATAGTCACACATGCCATAGTTTGGGGTTTTGCAAGGCAAAATATATAATACAGGACACATTTTATAAGGTTATTTATAATAGTCACCCAAAGAATCGTAGACATAAAGAGAAGGCAAGAAATCTGTCCAAACACTAAAGACTAAAGTAAATTCAGCTGAGGGCCTGGATCCCACAAAAATGTCCTGCATGAGTCCACATGAAGACCTAGAGCTCATCATAATGCCTCCAACAAGTCCAACTGGAGGCCTAGAGCCCATGACGATATCTCATGCAGGCCTGTTTCATGGCTCTGCGCTAGGACAGCCCAAAGATCAGTGTTGGAAGCTAGGAAGTCTGTGCCAGCAGGATGAAGGATCTGTGCTAGCAGGCTGAGGGATCTGCACTGGAGCCAGGAACAATGCTCAAGGTAAGAGTCAGAGATCCCATGCAAAGCACCACAGTCATCCCCAGCAACAGTGAGGTCCCGAGCTCCTCCAGTGATGAGGAAAGCTGAGTTCCCATCAGGAAAGC
>NDGN011557265.1:6764-25350 GCA_002564285.1 Tympanoctomys barrerae | reverse complement strand
GGGCTGGCTGGCATGTGGTGCTGGGGGATTGAACCGCAGTCCCTGTGCTTTGCTTAGTTTAGCATGTTATAAGTAGGTGCTTTAGACCACTGAGCCATCTTACCAGCCCCCATACATTTTTATATCTACTTCTACGTAAGTAAGTTATTTGTGTGGTGGTGTTGGTTGAAGTAGATGGAGAAAGTAAGTAGATGAAGGAAATTAGTCACACATTAAGTAGATTGAGTAGGATGTATTTTAACAGCATTTCCATTAACAGTGGAAATTCTTTGATATTTGAAGACATTAAATAAAAAATAAGTTTTACAGCCTACAAAAGTGACCTCAGAACCATTAATGACTTCTACTGCTCTGTGTTAGAATCTACTTTATCTGTCTTCATCTTAATTTATAATTTTGGTTATTTTGGAAATGTTCAGTGATGATTTGGAAAGTAATTGTTCATTGAGTTATCCAGATCTTCTAAATATTGACATATTTCATAATGCTGTAACTTTTGAAAATTACATTCATTATTTCACCACTAGTCTCTTCAGAGACGTTTTTAAATATTAGGGAGATAGATGTCAGGCTCAAGGTGTTGAGTACAGCTTTTGCGAAATTCTCTCTCTCTCTCTCTGAGAACTCAGTTTTTATCATTGGCAACAGTGCTACTGTTTTGGTTTTTTTTGAAAACTTTACTTCAGTCTAAATAATTATAGCTTGCCAGTTACTCTTTGAAGTGAGATCCAGAGGATGAGTAGTTCATTTTGTAACTAGAATAATCATAGTTTTCAGTGTAACTGTGCATCATCCAGCAGCAAAGGACTTCATGCAGATCTCCTATTTCATCATAGAAGGTGCTGCGTACTTAGATGAAAAGTGCATGCAAAAAAGGCAGGGTGAAATGCACATTGCAGCTGAAGGTGAGGGGGAAAATGCCAAACTTCATGTTCGTTTGGTTTTGTTAAATAGAAATTAATTCTTTTTACTGTCTCAACAAGGGTATTTTCAAGTGATACTGGTTGCTTTTAAAAACTGAGACTGCACAGCTGTGGCGAATACAGTGATGGCTACCATGACGTGGTGCTGCTGCCGCTCCTGCCAGTGGTTTTATTCGCTCACTGCTCCTTTTGCATTGAGTTTTGCTGTGCAGATGGCAACTCCGAAAAAGGCTAGTAAGATCTTAGTATTATGCCAGACCTCTAACCTTACAGACCTTATGAAGGGGCCTTGAGGAGGACCCATGTGCTCTTGCTGTGGACATGTGGTGACCACTACAGATGACCACTGTGGCCCCTCTTTTGCCCTGCTCGATCTAATGGGTATACATGGGCTGATGCTGTGTGCCTTAAGGAATGAAAATAAAGCAGTGTGAAAGGGTCCTGGCTGGTAAGTCTTCCTAGAGCTTGAAGACCTCCATCATTGAGGCCTCAGGTAGCTACTTGGCTACTAATCTCTCTTGAAGAACTGGAAGGTGTTTCAGTTGTCAGGAATGCAAGAGGAACAGAACCAATAGGGTACTTTACAGAGATAGCAAACAATGTAAGAGGAGACTTAGCAAGGGAATTGGCTCACAGATTAGAGGCTGTGAAATCCTACATTTTGCCATTTGCAAGCTAGAAAACTAGGAAGCCAAGGGTCTGAGGACCCAAAAACCAGGGAAGCCAGTGGTGCAAGATTTCGAGTCTGGAGGAGTGAGAACCAAGAGCATTGATATGTAAAAGCATGGTGAAACGGATGTTGCAGCTGAAGGAAAGAGGGCGAAAAACTCATCCTTCTAGAAATTCTCTTACTTATGTTCTCTTGGTGCTCTCAGTGTATCAGAGAAGATCACTCAAGTTGGTGAGAGTGATCTTTACTCTTTCAAAGGATTCAAATGCAAACCTTTTCTTGGAAACAACTTTATCAGTAAGCCACGCAATAACGTTTTACCAGCATTGTGGGTGTTCTTTAGCCCATTGAAGCTGACATAAAATTAACTGTGATAGGTGGCCTAGAAAGGATCTGTTTGTGTCCTTCCTTACTAACAGAGATGTGAGTTTTACATTTAACTTGGAAAGATTCAAGTCAGACATTAGGAATATTTCCAAAAGTAGTCATTTGTGAACTGTGGACCTGACATTTTAGAATTTAATGAAGGTCCTCTTCTGCTAGAGGAACCGTGTGTCAGTGAGTGGGCCTTTAGGGGATTTTGTAGCCTTTTGCTTCTCTGCCTGATGATTTTTTTAGTCAGTATAGCCAAATATATACGTGGGAAGTGAGCTAGTCATCTGGCTCCTTTGCATGCCTGCTGCCAAACCTCTGGATATTTGGAAACATCTGGAAAAATGACTGAAGTTTTGCAGGAGTGTTTAGTATTATGAAGATGAAACCTAAGGTTCATAATCAATTGTATCCCAGGCCAAGATGGTTGGAAATGTTTTATTAATTTATGAAGAAAGAGAGTGGACTAGATTGCAGAATAATTCAATTGCTTAATGTTAATTTGGTTTTGTTTCATTGAAGTGAAATAAAGTTGTTTAGCTTGAGAGCATTTCAATTAGATCAAAGTTTCTGCCTTAAATCCTAAAGGATCTTGAGAGCCAAAAGCAGGTCCAGGTCTGCTTCTGTCATGGCAGCATTTGGAGTCCATATGTGAAATAAAAGACACCAACAACCATAGAACACCCAAGAAAAGTGGCTTTGTTGGGCCTGTATGGCATCAGTGACCATCAAAAAGATGGTTTTCACCTAGGACTAAATATGAAATAACTGTTTACTTCATGAGATCTTGAAAGGAAAATGGAACCTTTGTTTTCAGGCAGGCTTGGAGAAGGGTGGTGCAATCATTTATAACAGCATGTGCCTCTAGAACAGCACCTGCCTGCAGGGAACCCCTTGGATCACAGAGGCCTACTGTGAGAGAAAAAGAAAGCACTAAGGGAGGCGCCATGCAACCGGGCCAGGAAGGAAACATTTAAGCAAGGGCCTTTAATTTTTATATAACCAACCCAGAAGCATTACTTAGAGCCACCTTATAAGAGTTAGGCCTCAGCCTGGCTACAGACTCGTGATGCCTTGGGAGCTATTGCTGGGGAAGCCAGAGACGGTCACTGGCCTTGAATGATAACACAGAGGCAGAGAGACTTGCTCTCTACTCATTTCAACATCTGGCTGGCAAAAAAAAACACTCTTTATTACAAAGCTTTTGTGAAACCATCTTCTCTGTGCTGTAAGTGTTTAGGGAAATCATCTGCTAACCTCTGCCCACCCTTAGAGACTCTTTAACCCACAGCCTCCTTTAATGTCCAGGGCCCTGGTTTTATCCACTGCTCTGAATGCCTTTCACAGATGTTGAAGAACATTGTTGAGTTGTTTTTTGGCAGGAGCTATGCTTTTGCTTCAGTTCTCATTTGAGTGAAATTGTATCTTGCTTGTTGTGGGAGCCGCCTGCTTTATCTGGGCAGGGTGGGATTTATCAGCTTCCCAATTGGGAGAGAACCAGCTGGGATGAGATAATTATGCTTTGGCCCTTTTGCCTGGTACTCAGGGTTGTACATCCAAGTGTATTTCTTTGAGATTTTGGTGTTAAGTTTCCATGCTGCTCAGTTTGGGAATATCATGTTATATGGGCATGCCAGATTAGAATTTTAGAGCTTCAAGATACTGTCGCTCCCCCCAACTTTCATTAGCAGTGAAATCTACTCCCCCCTCACCCCCCCAAGAGCAATAGGCAGATTCAGGTCTTACTGGGAGAGAAGGAAGACCTCTGCCAAACCTTAGTACTGGTACTTTTCCTTTCCCTGCCAACCTTCAGCTTCTGGAAACCACCAAAGCTCAGTAACCCTTAACAAATCTATAGCCATAACCCTTCAGTAATCCTTATGGCTTCTGAAAGCATCACTTGAAAATAACAATGTATCTAAAGCTCTCAGGGTAATGAATATGAAAGTGAAGTTTGTTGTTCAAACTAATAGCATCCTGGTAGAGTTATAACCTAGGTTGGACAATAATGTTTGATATGCCACAGGGTCTCGTTCTGTCCTCATGGCACCTCTTCCTCAGCAGGGTCAGAAGTTGAGTGTAGAGAGGGGCAGTTGTGTTAGGCAGGACCCCTGAGGGATGGGCAGTCAAGGAATGCATTAGCATATGGAGGTCTATAGTTCAGGATTGGATCTTGAGTGTGTTTATTTCATGCAGTGTTAATCAGGGACAATGAACTTACTCACAGGAGACTGATCTATAAGTGATTTGTAGTGAAAATATGTCTTAGTTTATAGTAGAGTACCTGCTTTTCTGTATACTTCTATCTCTGTGTAGGTTGACCTGATTTCTGATAATCCTGGCTATTAGCATTGGGAAATCAGTTCCTAAAAGAGATGTATGATGTACAAAAGGACCTCTTTCCAATCTTCTCTGATATTCTTGGTCTTTCCATACCTCTTAAACTTGCTCCTCACACCAACTCCTATTATGTATACAATCATATATATGTGCAAATATGCCCCCAGTTATGTGTGTTTAGATGAGGCCTTTGAGAGCATTCTCATGAAGGCCTTTGTGAGAATTCTAAAAATCGTGTTTTTGTTTTTCATCCTCCTCAGTTTTCTGGAAGGAGCCCAGTTCAAAGCAGTTCATTCAACCATTATGGTCCTGTTTTCACCAATGTGTGGGGCGGTCCAGATTTGAACAGTGTGAACTAAGACGACTTTCCTTTGATGTGGGACATGAATGTTCCAACCTTTCCCAAACATATCTTCCCATTTCCTGTGGGATAGTAGTCTACCCTTGTTTAATGGCTGATAAGGTCATATAGAAATAAATTCGAGTCTGGCTTGCATGCCTCTTTTCCTTCAGCATAAATGAAATGAATTCTGAAATTCGTGCTGTTTCTAGAGAACAGTGTCAGCGGATATTCCTCCAAATTCAGTGGTTAAGAATGGGCGAGAGGCAGCCTCCACCTGTGTGTGGAGGAGCTCATGAGAGCTCATAGTATGGTTGGTGTAACTCAGATTCTTTCATGGTTTCTCCAGCCTGGAATCTGTGCTGGCCACGTGTCATTCTGTGTATGTGAATTTTCACCAGGTTTATAGCAGCTATTAAAGAGGAAGCTATTCATGTCCATTACTCTAGAGTCTAGAAGATGAAAGGCATTTCTCTTTTTCATAACATATGTTCTCTGCATGGATTTATCTCGTGACAGAATGAGCTATTTCAAAGGATACATGTGTATTCAAAGATCATCTTAACATCTATTTCAGTCTTGTCTGCCAGGCTACTAGAGTGTTCTTTGGGATGTTTACCTACCATGAGATTAATTTAGTGTTACTTGTTTTGGATATGGTGTCACCTCTTGTGATTAATGGGGTGTTTGTTTTGTTGCAGTCTCCGTGTAACTTCCTCAGCCCTGTAAAATCCATTTTTAAGTGCTCTGGATGCAGTCCATGATTTCTTGTGATTTACCTTGTTATTCATTGTGTCTTTGCAGTGAAGAGGGCTAATCTCTGTTGCATGTCTGTGATACCTAGGTATAGGAACTTGTGGTTCTTCATTCGTGTTGCTCAGTGCGAAGTTGAATGAATTGGAGAGTTAATAGTCTACCTCTATAGTTTATAGTTCATAGTCAAAAAGGTTGAGAATCAGCTGGATGTAGTGATGCATGCCTGTAATCCCAGCACCCTAGGGGCTGAGGCAAGAGGATTGACATGAGTGAGGCCAGCCTGAATTACAGAATGAAACTCTGTTTCCCTCCCTGAATGAAAAATTCAAAAAGGCCAAGGATTGAATCAGTTTAAGAGATGAAGCAATTCATTGGAAAATTAAATTTAGCATGTGAAATAAGATTTAATTTGTAAAACCAGAGATCGCGTTCTAAATGGTTCATGTAAATATTTTCTTTTTTATGTAAATATTTTCTGAAGGCAGAGTAAATAAAAAAGTTAGTGTAGCACTTGGCTCTAAAAAATGGGACAGAATTAATGCTTTTCCTTAGGGTTTTTTTTTTGGGGGGGGAGGAGGAGGCTGAGGAATAAGTCCCCAGAAGATTATTATTTGGCAAAAACCTTTCTTTGATTCTGTGTTTTTTAGCTCTGTATATTTAATCCCATGTGTGTGAAAATAACTTAGGTTCCTGGGTTTCCCAGTATTGTATCTGTATGTTCACCTATGAAATATGAACTGAATGCATATGTGTAGGACTTTGGGAACCTACTTTGCAAAGTATGGTAAATTTCTGTACTCACCCTAAGTGGGCTAATAATAGCTTACCAAACCATCTGCTTTTATGTTGTAATTTATACACTAGAATTATTTGATTTAGTGAGAAATATGAACATATTAAATCTGCCTTTCAAGGAACTAAAATACTAAATTATTCAAATAGCTTAGTATATCTGCCTTTTAGAGTATTTCAATGAAAAGGAAAATTCAGTTTTTTAAATCGTGAATTATTTTCTCCTATTCTGAATGAATGCTAAAGATTGATAGATTTGCAGAGATAACTAGTAAAGGAAAGCACATTCAATATAAAATTTGAAATATCAAGATAATAGGAAAAAGAAATCAAGGATCAGCTTTTGGTCCTGATTTATGTAGCTGTTTGGGAATTAATGAGCTTTGTAGTGGAGTAAACTGTGTGAGGGGGGAAAAGACACTGGAAATAATAACTAATGCTGAAACTCTTGTATATAGGCAGCTCAGTACAATAAGACAGATTTGGGTCTTACTGAGGAGAGAAGACCTCTGCCAAACCTTAGTGCTGGTACTTTTCCTTTCCCTGCCAACCTTCAATTTCTGGAAACCACCAAAGCTCAGTAACCCTTAACAAATCTATATTCTTAACCCCTCAGTAATCCATGGCTTCTGAAAGCATCACATGAAAACCAGCAATAAAGCTCTCAAGATAATGAATATGAAAGTGAAGGTGTTTTGTTCCAAAAACCAAGGAAGCTTTTTAAAAAGAGAATCTTCTTTTGTGGAGATTCTCATCTAGAATGTCTTTTTGTATTTTTAGTGCAGGGTCTCCAGGGTCTCACTACACAGATCGGACTCGTAGTGATTCTCCCGTTCTCAGCCTCCAAGTGCTAGGATTACAGGTGTGCGCCAACCACACCCAGTCTCTTATTGCCATCTCAGCATGTCCGGGGGTAGGGCCGGCACAGCAGGCCCTGGATGGAACTCCTGGCTCCTGTGTCTGCCTGAGCAGGCGCTTTCATCCGCTTAGCTATCTGGCTGGCCCTTAGAGTGTCTTGATTTAGGCTCAGGAATCTGCCAAGTTTCAAAAGTCTGCAGGATTCTGGTACATACATGTCAGGTATTTTATGTACTTTGAAATGATTGTGATTTTTAATAATTATCTTCTGCATCTAATTTTGGAATGGTTATGTTTGGAATGTTATTTCACAATAAAAATGTATGTTTTAGGTCTGTGGAGAAAAACAGCGCTTTGAGAAGTTGATGGAACATTTCAGGAATGAAGACAATAACATAGATTTTATGGTGAGTTATTTCAGTACTACATTCAATTAAGAAATACAATTTCAGCACTTTTCCCTTAAATCTGTGCACATTTGCACATGTGTGCATACATAAACACGACAAAGGACAAGGAACTGAGTTTAATATAGTATGGATCTTTTCTAAAATGCCCCCTTTCACCTGTGTTTTCCCTTTATGGCATGTAGTTATAGTTTTATTCATTTCATCCACTCTCAGTAAAGGCCAAAAGTATTATATATATATATATATATATATATATATATATATATATAAAATAAAATAAAATACGTTTTTTGAAGTAGACAATAAAGGGAGAAATCATGCAGTTGCAAAAAAGACATTAATTATAGGCATTATATAAATGCCTATAATTGCTAACATTAGCTGCCAGTAGTGCAATGTAAGAATCCTTACAGTAGAAGGAATCTTGTTTTCTTTGATTTGTATAGGCCCAGCCAGTGCCCTTCTCCACAGTGTATTCCCAGTAGACGAAGTGCTTTGCTTAGAAAGGACGTAGTGCTCCCCCAGGTTAATGTGCAGCTGTAGCTTTTCCCTTTTGGTCTCGTTGGTGCTTTAGTCATTCTGGGAGGGCATGATGGCACCAGAGCTCTTCTTAGCAGTTAGATCAGTGCATATGGGTCCACAGAAGTCGAGTCTTCAGACTCAGTTGTGCAGAACAACAGCAGAATAAACATCAGTACTTCTGAATTCATACTCCCAAATCTTAGATTCAAAGAAGGAATTTTCTTGAGACACATACTTCTGAATGTACCTGGATCTTCAGTCTTTGACTTAATCTAGAGAACTTTCAGACCTGGGAGAGATCCTTAGCTGGGTTTTCTCTCATATCACCTCTAGCTAGAGCAGGTATCCCATATGCTTCTTACCTTACAAAGCCAGTGCTTAGGGTGCTAGGGAAGGGTTTAATTTTAATTGTTTCAGTGACTATAAAGCATGACACACCTTTCAAAGATCTAGGCCTTTGAAATTTAAAAAATTTTCTGTGTACTAATGAGACAGGATCTTTATATAGTTCAGGCTGGCCTTAAACTTGTGTTGATCCTCTTGCCTCAGTCTCCTTAGTGCCGGGATTACAGGTGTGCACCACCATGACTGGTAGGGAACTAAAATTTTATATGCATCCCAGCCTTCAGCCTCTTCCAAAATCAATGAGGAAAACACAGTCCTTTTTAAAGAAGCATTTCTAATTTATATACCAAGTTAGTTGCGTTCAGAAAAGAAAATAAGTAAATGAGAAAGGTTACTTTTACATTGACTTTTAAAATTTTGGTTTTAGAATTTTGGGAGAAGTTCAGGATAATTCTGGCACTGGTGATAAATATGTAAAGAAGTCCATCACTTGGGTCATATCACTAGTTTCTTTTGTGTCTTGTTGAGGGGATGTTGTTTGCTCTGTTGGAGTTGAATTTGCAAACTAGAAGTCCTCAGGCTGAGACCAATGTTCAGGTCTGTGCATTTATCTGGACAATGATAGTTAAAATTTTTTTTAATATGGTTCATAAAAATGTGTTGTTGTTTTTTTTTTAAATGTTTGATACCATTATGCTCTTCCCCTCATCATGGTTGAGGCATGTCCTGTTGGAGACATGTAGCTCCTGATCTTGTACTTTAAAGATATTGCTAGTTTTTCATAGTCCACATCATTCCCTGTTGTACTACATGTAGACCATTCATTGTGATATCTGTGAACTTTTTTGTCACTTGAGTTTCTGCTGAAGTTATAATTTAAAAAAATATTAAAACACCTGTGCCATTCACAGAATGGCCCAGCACCTGTCCGGTCAGTGCATTTATTCATATCTGCAGGCACTGAGGCACCTATTTATAGAAATACATGGGTCACCTGTAAGCAGTCACTTCTTCAGCATAGTGTAAATCTCAGCAGGCCAATTTGATTTATTTTAACAGGAGAATTGGAAAGATGCATGAAACAAGCCAGATTTTCCCTCTAGAAAATGAATCTTTTTATGAATTGCTTTGGGAATGCACTTAGGTTGCCACATAATATGCTCTTCCCAATCACCATCTTTATGGTGTAAAATATAAGTTCTAGTATAGTATATATAAGATCTTGTTCTATATTTTTGTGGATAAAAGCCAACAAACAAAATGTGATAAAGGGTCAGTGAGGTGGTTCAGTGGACTAAGCACCTGCTTTGGCAAGTGCAGGGACTGGGGTTCAGTCCCTGGTACTGCATGCTGCACTGTCCCCACCCCCAGGCATGCTGAGCTGGCCATTGAGTCTGGGCGTGGTGGCACATGCCACACGTCTGTAATCCCAGCACTGAGGAGGCTGATAACAGGAGGATCACTATGAATCTGAGCTGCATAGTGAGACCCTGTACCAACTACATGAAATTGTTTTTTAAAAAAAGGTGATAAAATATTTGGGTTCACTTAAGTATGTAACCTGAAGTAATGGATTAGTAAATTTCAATAGAATACCCTTGTAACCTAGAAAGTTTACTCACCTTCTGAAGATACCCATAAGTAACATTCAGAAAAGGATCTAACTCAGTCAAAACAGTTTTTAAAAATATAAGGAAAAAGAGAGGAAGAATAATGTGGTTCCCAGAATAATTATGCATTTGCTCCCACAATTAGTTGGCCTTTTTCCTCCAGCCTTTGCTAGTTCATAGCTATGGAGGGAAAGCATGAGTGCCATGGATGAAAAAAAAGTACATCACTTGTGCTCTATTTCTGTTGTTTTGTGAATCAGAGGCTCACTATGCTGTTCTCAAACTCAGCAGCCACCCTTGTGCCTCACCCTCCCAAGTGCTGAGCTTACAGTCATGTACCACCGCATCCAGCTGAGCTCTATTGTTTAGGTGCCAAATGGGCTGGGTATCTCTGGGACAGGTTATAGGGCTCCTGATGCCATTGTGTGGACAGAGTAATAAATGCAAAGCTTTCATTGAATAGAAACTGTTTGAGTGCCTGGAAAGATGGGTCAAGGACTTTTTCGTGCCCTGTGGGTAGGGTTGAGCTCACAGTTAAGTTTTGAAAGTGACTTTTGGTGAGTTTATTCTTTGTAGTAACTTTTGTATTTTATATGACATGTACTGCTTGATATGATTTGCCTTGTTCACTATCTATAAATCCATGTGATATGTTTGGAATAGCTTTACTGAAATTTGATTTAGCATACCATCTACTTTGCCTTCTAGAAAGATATAAGTCAGTGTGTATTTAATAAATTCACAGGGTAAACAGTTACTGCAACAGCTTAATATAGAATATTGTCTTTTCTCATTTCATTAGCAGTCACTCCATGCTTAACAAACCCTGGCCTGAGGCAACCACTAACCTACTTTCTATCTCTGTAGTTCAGCCTATTTTGGATATTTTATATGAATGGACTCAACATATGTGATGTTTATTTGGGCTGGCTTTTTTCACTTATCAGCATGTTTTCAGGTTCATCTGTTTTTATTGTTCCATATCCCATTACATAAATATACCATGTTTTATCCCTCAGAAGGTGAACCCTGGGTTCTCACATTTTAGTTGTTACGAATAATGGTACTAAAATCATTTATATACAAATGTTTATGTGCATGTGTACTTTCATTTTTCTTAGCTAGAAATTGCTAAGTCTTGTGGTAATGCTAACATTTTGCGGAAGTGTCATTTTTGGCAAAGTGGCTCCTCTTTTACATTCCCACTAGCAGTGAGGCTTTTGTCTATATCTTTGCCAACATTTGTTTTTGTATTTCCTTTTTATCATAGCCATACTCTAGCGGGTGAGAGCTGGTATCTTGAGATACTTCTATGACTCTTTTAATGTAAAAATTATAACATTTTTAATTTAAAAAGTAAGTTTTAAAGACCCAATGAAATGAAGGAAAAAAAGTTGGTAAGCCTAGATTTGTGAAATTGAGAGTATGTGTTTACGATTAAACTGATAAAGAAAGGTTGGCGCCTAACTTCTTGGGAATTTTATTCTAGGTGGCCTCTATGCAGTTTATTAACATTGTGGTCCACTCAGTGGAAGACATGAACTTCCGGGTTCACCTCCAGTATGAATTTACCAAATTAGCCCTGGATGAATACTTGGATGTAAGTACAGCTGTGCTCTTTGGCTTCAGTATAGGTATTGATTTATTATCTACCCCAAGATACACTTCCACCATGGCTAAAGATGGCTTGTTGCTCAGTGCAGTCCTCCACTGTCAGGCTGGTTAGAGGAAACAATTTGAGTACTGCAGTCTGCCAGAGAATTTGAATTTTTGCTGACTGCCTGGAATTTCATCCATCTAAGAGTCAGATAACCTCTTACAGCTTCCCTCTGCTTTTGAGCTCTGTCTGGTCTTTCATCCCGTCCGCAGTGATTTGCATTCTTGATGACTGTGGGGACCCCACCTAGACAGGGAAAGTCAAGCCAAGACTGCTGTAGAGTGACGCTAAATGCTTAGTGCATAAAAATGTGATGAGGAAGTGGGCACCAGAGACTTCCTCCTGCAGCTGTTCAGTTCTGCTTAAAGTGTTTGTGGGCTTTGGAAGTTCTACTTTTAGTTCTTTAGAGAATGGAGTTTAGTGTTTCTTTTTCAGGGTCCCTTGCGGAAGTTCTCAGCCAGTTCCCAAAGTTCTTCAGTTAAGAAACAGAAAGTTGATGTGAGGAGTATAAATGGACTTGCATAGTTACATGAGCAAAGGCTGTGCCCCCTCCCTTTTTTAAAAACAAGGAAAAGGATTTATTTCTGTTCATGATTCTGGATCCAGGTATAATGGGCACTTCTGGTGATGACAGAAAGTTTTCCTCTTCTTTTACTTTTAGGCACTTTTTGATTTCCTTTCCTATAGAATTAGTCCAGTTAAACTTGGAAGACCACTAATAATAGGGCAGGAATTACACATCTCCATTTCAAGGCTCCTTTTAGCTATGAAGAGGTAGAAGCACTTCCCTTGGGCATTTCCAGAGTTCAGCTGTGTACCCTCTTTGGGAGTAAAGCCAGGGGATCACATACACTGCACTCTCACTTGATGGGGGTCACAGAACTGGCTACTGTCAACATGTCAGCTTCGCTCTCCACCCCAGCCAGTGTGTCCTCTGGTAGGTGGGCCAAATACCAGCAGAACTTGCTCAGGTAGACCTGGCCGGGGTTTCTGTTAAAAAGTTGTTGGCATGATTTTCCTTTTTATTTAAAGACACATTGATATCATCAAAGCTCTCCCCACCCCCTGCTTTGAGTTTGAAGTCTGATATCTTTCCCCATTTGTGTCCTCTGAGACTAGGACCCCCACCGTATTTTAATGGTACTTGAGGTCATAGATTCTGAATGGTGTTGTGGGTTCATGTTTATGCTGTCTTGCTTTAGCCTCTAGGTTATAATGACAGGTAGCATGTACTCATTACTTACTGTAAACCTTGTGAAAAGTCCCATGAAGCTTCTTTTCCATTTTCTTTTCTAGCCCTTGCCCTTACTCAGAAATCTTTTCCAGGCTGACTCCTAAACTGAGATGGAACATACCTTCTTTAGAACAAGCCCTGTTGCAGAATTTCAGGTTGGACATAGGTTGGAGAATGCGCTGCCCTGAGAATTTAAACAAAGTGAAGTTCCTCTTAAAAATTTAAGATGTTACAAAACTTATTCTATAATTTTTTTGATATGTTGGCTCTGCATCCTGATAGAGGTGGTTTGAAGACTAATATTATAAATGTATGTAACTACGTCATTAGTTCAAAAAAGTAGCCTTATGATAGTCATTGGTGGTTAGTAAATATTTATTAGCAACATCTATTTATTAGCAGCTCCTCAGTCCACAGGAAATCATAACGTGTTTCCTGTAGGGAAGTCACCAATGTACTCGGTTGCTCACTCACCTCAGTGCTAGTGAGTTTTCTTCAGTATGTCTTCCCCTAGAAGCAGGGCTCTGGACAGAGCTCACTGATTTGTGCTTTGAGCGGCCCTGGGTGTTCACATAAGAGACTGCCTTGGGGAAGGCATTCACTAATTTGTACTAAATAAGCCTTGGGACTGAATGTAAGCTCTGCCATTGTTTATGTCACCTGCCATTAATTCTCTTCACTGGTCTGCTCCCCAACTTCTACTGGAAGCACTCACTGTCCAGTCTTCTGTACTACCTAGGCAAAGTCAAGGTCTGTGTGTCTTGTGACTGTTCCTTTTCAAAACTGCTTTTGAATTTGTGTTTCCTGGGTTTCATCTAAATCAGAATTGCACAGAGGTGGAAAGATTGTACATGCACGCACACACACACACACACACACACAAAGGATTGTACACAGTGTGGCAAATGGAGACACGTATATCACATGTTGCCTGTGTTAGTTTGACTTGGGAGTAAAATACAGTGATTACCCATAAAAGTATTACAACCTCCATACGTGTATCTGTGAAGATAGGCATTTGTTAGTAAGCAGAGCTATGAATTTTCCTATTTAATGATTAAACTTCAATGTCCATTGTTCTGTAAATAGTTTAATAAGTATAAACATAAAAAGTTTTGCTACATATATACATTAATTATATTAATTAATTACTCATTTTAATATATGGCCCAAGACAATCTGTCTTCACTCAGTGAGGCCAGGAAGCCAAAATATTAGAAACTTATTAAGCCTTCCTGGAAACCTGGAATTTTTGGAACAAACAAAACTTATAAACTGTTGGGTCACTATATGCTATTTCCACAAATAAATTAACACTGCCTTTTCTTTAATTCTGGTTTTTAGAAGCTGAAACACACAGAAAGTGACAAGCTGCAAGTACAGATTCAGGCTTACTTAGACAACGTGTTTGATGTAGGAGCACTGCTGGAAGATGCAGAAACCAAGAACGCAGCCTTAGAGAGAGTGGAAGAACTGGAAGAAAACATCTCTCATGTAACTATAGCTCAGAAAGAGAACAACTGCTTACATTTCATCTAGATGCCAAACATAATTAGCCTTAGCTTGTATGGTGGTAAAAGAGCCTAGGAATGAGCTGTGAGCTCTCTGAAGTGGTTCTGGAGATCTTAGTCACAAGCACAGGAGAGTGGGATGGTTAGTATTACTTAGAGGGAATTTGCTTCACCTGGAGCAAAATGAAGTATGATTTGGCCTGAGATGAAGTATTTTCTGAATATTAGCCATTGCCTCTCAAAACAGACACAGTCCTATGGATATTGTTAGCTAGTGTCTCTGTGATATGTTTCAGAACATTCCAATTTTGTAATTACGTAATTCTCTTAGACAGTAGACAATTCTGAGGAAAACAGAGTTTTGCCAGATATCTTCTATAATGTCAGCCCTACTGGACAGGGACTCAGGTTTCTTTGAGAGAGATTTGTTGCCACACAGCAACTCATACATATGAGTCTTTCAGAAGGTTGTCCATTCATTAAAGAAGTATTTCAGTATTGAGAGAATTAATTAAAAAACCCAAGTGTTATGAGAACAAATTCATTTCATGAATTGATTAGCACTTTCCTTGATTGTGAAATGAGTTCTCTGTCTTGGTTACTTTTTTGTTGCTGAGAAAAAATACCCAACACTTGCAAGTTAAAGAAGGAAAGGCTTATTTTAGGTTGCAGTTTGTAGAGGTTTCAGTGTGTAGCTGGCTGGATCCAGGGCAGGGTAGCATGGCAGAGGAGCAGCAGTCCCTGGCAAGGCAGGCAGAAAGTGTGAGCCTTCCTTCTTTTCTTTTATTCCCTGCAGGCTGGAAGCCTCTTGGTTGATGCAACTCATACCCATGGGTGGCCTTCTTTCCAGTTCAGTGTCTCCCCCATCCCCTACCCCCCCAACTGCTGAGTAAATCAGTGGACTGACTAATACAGTTTTGCACACCCATGAGCCAGTCACTCCTAGAAGCCCCATCTGTGAGTGCGGGAAGCGTTGGGGGCATCTGCATATAAGCCGTACAGTCTGTATTTGGGGGAGTATTGTTTTCCCTTTTGAACAGCCCATGTGCTGTCCTCACATATTCTTTTTAGAGTACTGCACATGCTTCATGTCCTTTACCACTTTGCATCATTCTGAAAATGAACATCTCCAAATAACCCTTCCATTTGTAAGCACTGTAGTGACCTAGTTGGTGTCTGCTTAGTAATAGAATCAGCAGGTCAAATCCAATGACCTGAACCCGATCAGTGTAAATCCCCCTCTTCATCCCTGATGCTTTTACTGATGATCCATTTTCAGTGAAGTATGAGAAATCAGACATTGCTCAATCACAGTGCCTTATGCAAAAAAAGATTTTACATATGGCTGACCCTATCTCTCAGAGCCATTTAGTGTACTGTCATCATACTTAATATTCACCTTTGTACCAAAGCACTTGAAGTAACCTACCAGACAACTTTTATTATTAGTGTAGTTTGGCTGGGGAGGTAGGCCTCCCTTCTTCTACCCCACTGTTCTCTACTCAGGCTAATCCTGAAGGAATAGAGGGAGACATGCTGTGTGTGTGCAGACACAAAGGAGCTGACATCTTATTAAAGAGCATGTAAGAATTATTCATTCCCGGTAGAAACAAATATGTATTCAGAACCACATTAATCTTCCCAGAAAACACCTTGTAGAACACATGTAGGGCTTCCCACAGGCTCCTAGTGATCTTGCATCTCTATTTTCTGTGGACCAAGGACTTGACCTGAATGTTTCTGTGTTATGACATAGCTTTCTTTTCAAACTTTTCCAGTTATCTGAAAAGCTTCAGGATACGGAGAATGAAGCGATGTCCAAGATTGTAGAACTGGAGAAGCAGCTCATGCAGAGGAACAAGGAACTGGATGTTGTCCGAGTAAGTGTGCTGATGGCAGGCGTCCATGATGGGGTGTGTGCTGTAGCCTCTAGGAACGTGGAATACACTTATTTCAGAGGAATGAGTTGGTGCAGCATAATTATTGGAATTATTTCAGAGGTGATACTCAAGTGAAAATATACAGCTGTGCTATCTGTACACATGTGTGTGCAATCAAATGCTAGCGTTCAGAGTTTCCTGATCATAGATTTTGGGAGCAGTGATGTTTTCCCATCTGGAGGAGGCTGCTTTGGTTCTGTGGGTTACCCATTTTGTTGGAAGTAAAAACAGTGTGGATTTAATTCGTGCCAATTATTTTTATTGGGATTTGTTCTTCATTATATGTCTTTGCTTTGTTTCTACTCAAAAACAGATTTGGTGGTTGCCATGGTAACTGAAATTACAACATAGGTTAGACCTAATGGCATTTACCAAAAAAGAAAGGGAAAGAAAAAAAGAGGCAAAGCCAAACCAATTCATTTTATTATCAGATAATCCCCGTTATTTTATTTGGCCTTAGTGTTGTTTTACCTTACGTGTCAGGTATTTATGGTATGCCATCCATGTGCTTGGAATTGGGCAGAATATAAAAACACCAGCATGCTGGCAGGGTTTTCAGTAAATGGCTTGCCTTTATGCCACCATTAAGGCAATGGTGGATTTTATGTGATGGTTATCATGTCTGCATGTGTTGCTTGATATTCTGACACATCCTCCAGTTAACTCAAGGAAATTTATTTTCTGGCACACCGTCCAGACACAGTTGTAGCATATGGACTCAATTCCAGTGCAGAGTCTCAGATTATTAATAATAGACAGGGTGTGAAGAATGTTTCCCTGCCTGATGGAGGCTGGTGGGGAGCAAGCACAAGTGCCAGGCCCAGCAAGTAAGTTCAGTTTCTTAAATTGCTTTCGCTGGGACCTCCAAGGGCACCTAAGAAAGGAACCAGGGCAGCTTTTTGAATTGACAATTGTAACTTCTTTGTTTTCTGCTAAAAACCTAGACAGAAATAAGTAATTAGTGGAAGGAAGCTTTGACTTCATTTGTTAACTGCAACACCAAGGGGAAGATGTTAGAATAATTGCTGTCCTGAATTTGGTCAAGGGGCATTATGAGGGCCAGAGAAATCCATTCAAGGACAGTCCGTCCCCGGTTACTCATGAATAGGCTAGTCCTTGCTTTGCAGATTTTTTAATCCTTGTCTGTTTTCTATCCAAGTATGATTTAGGGTTCCTTTGTCTATTGTTAGCTGATATGTGTATCTAGGAGTTACAAATGAATTTTAAAATAAGTACAAGGAAAACATGCTCCACCACCAGAACACCCTCAGGATATTTCAAAGTCAGCTTTTGGGAATAAAAGTCATTTCTGCTCTGTTTCTTTTTGTCTGCAGGGAATTGAGTTAGTGGCATTTAGTAAATGGAAAGGACTTTTATTAACAGTGACAATTACTAGGATATATTGCATGCATTACTACTATAATTACTAATTACTGGGACTGTCCAGGTTCTGACTGAGTTTTGTAGAATTCCTACTTATATGAGTATCCTTTTTCTGTTTTTAAAGTTATCTCTTTTTATCCTTAGTTTATCAATCTGATGGTCATAAGTATGAATGTCTTATGAAGACAAACTCTTGACTGCGGACTCTTTTCCAGGAAATCTACAAAGATGCAAATACCCAAGTTCACACATTAAGAAAAATGGTCAAAGAAAAAGAAGAAGCCATTCAAAGACAGTCTACTCTGGAAAAAAAAATTCATGAACTGGAGAAACAAGGGACCATTAAAATCCAGAAGAAAGGGGATGGGGACATCGCCATACTGCCAGTCATGGCTTCTGGTACATTGGCCACAGGGTCAGAAGCTATAGTGGGTAACTATGCAGGACCAGTTACTGGGACCACCACTTCCGGACCCCTACCCCCACCCCCTCCACCACTACCTCTGTCTTCAGATGCACCTGAGGCCGGTAAGTATCCTCAGAGGAGAACTAAGGCAGGATCTGGGTATCTATACTTCTTCTTTTAATAATTGTTTAGGTCCTTTATCTGCTTATGGTACTATGGTCTTAAATGTTATTGATTTGAAGAACTATTTACATTTTGAGATTAAGAACATAAGTATTCATGTCACTATGTTGCATTATTTCCTCTATTTGTCAGGGATTAATGTGGTCTTGAAAGTAATCCAAGTGTTTTGTATTCACATGCTTTATATGTGACATGGTGTGACTCCTTCTCTCTATTTTTAGTGTCAAATTTATTTTCTCCTTTAGCACAAAATGGTCCAGTGACACCACCTATGCCCCCCCCCCCCCCCCCCCCCCCCCCCCCCCCCCCCCCCCCCCCCCCCCCCCCCCCCCCC
>NDGN011557264.1:0-26721 GCA_002564285.1 Tympanoctomys barrerae | reverse complement strand
AAGGGATACAAATGAAGGACCATTTTGTATCTGTATATACAAAATAGTTAGGATAGATATATACCTACTTTCTCTTAAATCAATGATAAGAAAGATTTGTACTAATAGTGTTTGGACAGGACATCATGTGTGCCTCTTGTACTATGAATAACCACTATAAAGAAAACAACATGCAATGTATTAATTATTAAAACTATACTACTGACCTGTTTTGAAACTGTCTTATTGCTATTTGTTTCTCAACAAAATTAGTAAAGATATCCTTAGCAGGAATAAATAAATATGAGGGGAAAATAATGATAAATGGTATTTCTTTGATAAAGTATTTATATAATCAGAGACTTGGACATCTTGGGAGATGTACACTAACAATGCAAACTTACCATCCAGCAATCATCTGTAATAATATAGTTCAAGGCTATAAATGGTAGTGATATACAGATTGATGAATGTTATTGTAAGCAAAAAATGAAATGGGCAAGTGAATAATGCCAGGAACACAGTGGTAAGACCATAATGTTAAGTGAACAAGTCAGGCACAGAAGCTTAAACGTAACATGGTTTCTTTTTATGAGAAACGCAAATTATATAGAAAGAACAAATAGGGAGATAGATCTTTCTCACAGAAGGGGATTAAGAGATGAGGATAGGAAGGAAGTATGAGAAGGAAGAGGATGCAAAAAGGAATAGAGGTGTGTTATGTATATGTACAAGCTGCACATAAGGAATGTACAATTACATTCTGCAAACGTAGACTACTAAGAAAAGAATTGGTGCTTTATCTTTGTAGAAGGCCTTTATACTTTTTCAGAAGGTGTCCTTCCATGGAGAAATTTTAATATTGTTAATTTCCTTCACACCATGTGATTGTTTTGTACCATTTCTCTTAATAAATAAAAATATTTTGTTTTCATGGCATCTCTTTGTTTGGGAAAAGAAGGAGCATTGTAAATTGTGGCATCTCCAGATTGAAATTCTACACATGATGAGGGTAAAATAGATCAAGTAATTGTTTCTTGCCTCTCTTCTCCAAAGATGTCTATTGTCCAGCACTTAGTTGCTGCAATGAGAATGATTGAGAATCTTGTCAGCAGCGAGGGATGAGGGAAGGGAGAGGAGTTGTGGGATTTCACTTCTCCCTTTTTCCTTTCATATGTCTAGAATTGTTATCCAGCCTCATTTACTTGAGACTAAAATAGGCAGGAGGAGAAACAAGGACAAAGCTCTCTGCTGCTGATGTTTTATATTGAAACTAAGGATAAGACACAAATGAAGTACAACCTGTGGATAACAAATGCCTGGAATAATTCTCTGCAAGTGAGGAGTCCATTCAGGCTGGACACAGTTAAATCAAAATTTCTCTTATTCTTTTATTTTAAATCAAAATCACATCATCTAAAGCACAAATTAATTAACACATTCTATTTAAAAGAAAAGAAATGTCAAGATCTCCTAAGATAATTAGTGATTCAGCTTTCTCAACTGTCACTTTTCATCCACAATTAGCGAGAAAGCTTTTGATTACTGATGCTGTCATTTCTCTTGTCTAAGGTGTAAAGCATGTACTACAACACATCTCTGATGAACGTATTATCACCTACTAATGTAATGGAACATTAGATTCCTTTTTCAAAAGAATGAGAAAACTAAAATCTTTTGATAATAATATTCTTTGAAATTATAAAAGCGATCAGGTTTCTAATCTGGTGCCTGCAACTTTCAAAAGGATTGATTAATCATAGTGGAGTAATTATCTTTGACATTCATCTTTCTATGAGGTTTGAAGAGCCAATCTGAAAGGAAATTTTATTATAGAGTTAAGATGAATCAATTTTCTGTGATGTTCAATGAAGGAAAACAATTTTAAGTACAAAAAGCTGCATTAGAAAGGCAGTCTAGTGTGAAACAAGCTTTGGGCCACAAATTGATACCCTGAATCCACTGCTGAGCTGACAGTGGCCCTTCAGTATGAGCTGGTTGTAGGTGGATGCATAATAGGCTATGTGCAGATGAATGTCAAGAGTTCTAGTCCCTAGGGCCAGCCAGATAGCTCAGCGGACAAAAGCGCCTGCTTAGGCAGATGCAGCAGCCGGGGTTCAATCCCCCATGTGCCATGCCAGCATACTTTGGGGGTGCTCTGAGAGGGTCATTGAGACTGGGTGTGGTGGCTCTTGAGAGGCTGAAAACAGGAGAATGACTACAAATCCGATCTATGTAGTGAGACCCTGTAACCCTGTCCTAAAATAAAAAGAAAACATTAAAAAAAAGAGTTCCAATCCCTACCTGCACCTCATTCTGAAAAGACTCATAAACTAAGTCCAAGAGAAACACTGTCAAAACCTTCCCCTTGCATCTGGCTCAAATGCCTTGCTACCATCTCTTGTATTTGTGCACACTTACCCAGAGCAGCCAAATGGCAGCTCAGTGCCATGGTCACTCTGGTCCAGGAAAGGTGGTTTGATCTGCAAACTTTCTCTCACAAAAGGCTAAAATAAGTAACTGAGCCTGAAGGGTAAATATGCTGAAAGCTGTTACTGGGAATTGGACCAATTTTTTCTTTTTGCCAATATACCTTCCTTAATTATGGACATCACAAAGTATAAATGATAAAAATTAATAGCCTATTTTCCAGTGCTTTGAAATATATGTACTAATTTCACAAAAATCTCAGAGGACTTTTCTTTCCATGGTGATTAATCTAATTTGACCCTAACCCTAATTTGGGGATTAATGAAGAAAGTATCGCAAAAAATTCACAGTAGGATTCTGCGTTGGCTCACTTTTTTGTCTCTAGCCACGAACTCTCCTGAGCTCTAGAATCATTTAAATATGAATGATGAGAGTCTTCATTGGGCATTTTTGATCTGAATCTCCTTGAAGGAGGCCATCCTATCAGATTCTCTTTAAATTCTACCGCCCCTGTCTGCTTCTCAGATGCAAAGCTAGTAGTCAGTCCTCTTCTGCCCTCTGCACTACGTACCTCTTCTCTTGTCAAGTCCTTTCACCTTCCTCTTTGAAACTGAATAGAATATGGTATGTAGAAACAACTCCAAGCACATCCAGTCATCTGATCTTGGGCAAAGGAGCCAAAAATATATGCTGAAGGAAATACAGCCTCTTTAATAAATAGTGCTGGAGAAACCGGCCGTGTACATGCAGATGACTGAATCTAGTGCCATTTCCTTTAGTATATTCTACAAGTCAAAATGGATGAATGATCTAAGAATTAAAGCACAAATACTACCCTGCTGGCATATAAAATTTGAAGACAAAGACATAGCTAAAAATATTCTAAACAAAAGCAAAATTACATAAAAAATAACATCAATTAAAAATGTAGTTACATTAAATGAAAAAACCTGTGTACAACAACAGAAACAACCAGCAGAATGAATTAACAACCTACAGAATGGGAACAAAATTTGCCAGCTATTCCTCATACAGAGAACTAATATCTAGCTTATATGAAGAACACCTAAAATAATAGACCTCCCAAAACAAAAGATCTAATCAATCAATGGACAACTGGGAGAAGTAGACATTTATGAGAACAAATATAATTGGCTGATAAATACGTGAAGACATTCTATGTCTCTGATGTTTAGAGAAATTTAAATTAAAACAACACTGACATGCTGTCTTAATCCAGGAAGAATGTTCATAATCAAGAAATCATATAATGAAAATACTGGTGAGGCTGTAGAGAAAAAAAGACCTTTTCCATTATTGGTGGGACGGTGCACTGGTTCAGCCACTGGGGAAATCAGTGCGGAAATCCTTCAGAAATTAAAACTAGAGATTCCTTTTGACCCTGCTATTCCCCTTCCAGCTATCTTCTCAAAATAGAAGCAGGCTTGGAGGTAGCCTACATGTCCACCTACAGATTAGTCTATAAAGAAAATATGGTTTCCTGCAAAATGAAGTATTTCTCTGCCAAAATGAAGGATAAATTCACATCATTTGTAGGAAACTGAAAGAACTTTGAGACAACATTAAGTGAAATAAACTGGATACACACATGCATAAATATGGCATTCTTTCTCTTATATGAGTAATTCACAGTACAAGTAATGTGAGCTTCCCCATACATAAAAAGAGAAAAGATATAACTCTCCTCCCTCATTCTTAAAATGTTTAGCTATTTCACAATGACTTATACCTTCACATTCTTTAAAGTAAATAGTCTTTTAATATAGCCACACACTATTTATCTAAGCCTATCTATGTCCTTCTGTTGTCTAGCCAATCTTTTCCAAAGCTTTTCCTTTGTGAAAGGAAAGGATGTTTCCTTTTTGCAACACTATATTGTGCTTTCTCTACCCTGCAAATACTTGTTCTTTGTGATTCACTTATTTAAATGTCCCTTTTCTGTGACTTCTACAATAACTTTTTAGTTATCATTAATTTCATGAATCAACAATGTAGAATGTCCTATAAATAAATGCCTTAGTGCTAAACACATAAAATTTTTAAATATCAGTGTAAAATTTCCTCATAAATTTAAATAAAATTATTAGATAGAACTTGCTTCATTAAAACGTGAAAAGTAAACAGTGAAATAAGAATAAGAATTCTTCAGCTACAGTGTACAGCCATCTTTAGCTCAGGGACCATTAAAGAGTGAGGACCAAGGTAAAGAATATAAAATATTCTCTGAATGTAATTCCTTCTTCAGGAGCCATTGGGGCATTTCCTGTGCACCTACAAGAAAGAAAAATCCAAATACATTGGGGTGGAGTGCATCTCTAGCCAGCTCAGGCATGAAGAGAGTCGTGTGTGGTGTCCAATATCTCTCATCACTTGGACTTCATTTTGATGCCCATCAATAATTCCGGGGCAGAACCAGTTGTTTAGGATATTACATTGTTAAGCATATATCAGAAAAAGTTATCCGTTCATAATTAGTTAATCTAGTTAAATTTAGCTCACAAAACCTATAATTTGGGCTAATGCATCAGCAGGAGCTATCACACGATGCTTTTGTGTGTGCTTTCCATGTGTGCCTGTGTGCAGTAAATCAGGCTTGATAACATCTCTTCTGTCACACTCCACGTGTCACACTAGTAAAATCTGACATGCTCAGGGATGTGGTGATGATAACCATATGTGGGGATATCTTGGGGAATGCTTACAAATATTGTCTGGAAGTAGCTTCAGATCCTAACGTGCACTTGGTCATCTTAATCTTGGATTACCAATATCACAACGAGAAATTAGCATTTAAATTCAGCTATAATCACTGAATAACATAGCACTCTATGATAAAATATATCCAATATTTCTAAAAGGTGTATTTTATTTTATGTGAATAAGTGGATCAGTGCTGTAAGTCACAAATCAGAAAGATGTAAGACATTTATCAGGATCAAAATAACATTCAGCTTGTATTTTATTTAGTTTTCTATCATTTCCCAAATTACTTACTATTTGCTGTCTTCTGAACTACAAACTCCATTCTTGCTTGGTACACTCTGTCACCTGGTCTCTACTGTCATTGTGTGTCATCCTCACTCACTAGTTGACACAGAGAAGCTGAGAGAACAAAACTAAAGTATGATTCCTAGTCACATCTGCATAGCATGTGCTTTATTCAAACAAAGCCATGCTCAGTCCTGCCACTCCCTCGTCCCTCTGTGATGGTGCTGAGGACCCTTCAGGCACTCACATCCCACAGTGCTCTACCCTCCTTCCTATGGGAGCTCCATCCCATAAGGTTAGGATTCTATCCTGCAGGAAGCCAGGGATGCTGACTTCAGCTGAGGAGTGCTGACTCCAAGTCTGTGCGGAGACCTTTGTAGTGTGAAGCGCCCTGTACCATTGTGCTCTGGTTAGTAGCAGCTGCGACTTCTGAAATCAGATTCCAAAACCTATCACGATGAATCCAAAGACAGCCTTCTCAAAATCCTTTCTGAACGTACACATATAAAGTTAGCATCCTACTTTGGGAACAAAACCCTTAGAGAATTTCATAGATAACATAAATTCGAGAGTCCATAATTTTAGGTTAAAAAGAATTCCCCCAGGGGAATAAACCACAGCATTAGAAATACAATATCTATGCTTTCATTTATATTTACCTTAAACGTGGTGAACACAGAATTTAAATTTATTTTAAAAATCAAGTTTTTAGGGCTGGCGGTATAGCTCCACAGACTAAGCGCTTGCTTAGGAAAGCTCATGAGCAACGGTTCGATCCCTGGCTCCGAATGCTGCGCTTGCCCTGCCCCCAGGTGCTCTGAGCCGGCGATGGAGTCCGGGCGTGGTGGCGTGAGCCTGTAAGCCCAGCATTTGAGCAGCAGAAATCAGGAGGATCACTACTAATGTGGGCTGTGTGTGTAGTGAGACCCTGCACAAAAAAAAAGAGAAAACCTAAAAATCAAGTTTTTACCGATTTTGCTTAAAAAATGTTACTTTTTAAATTGGAAAACTTTTAGTGAAATATTATTTTATGCATAACATATAATATCCCAATTTTTGGGTAATGTTAATATTACAGATTGCTGTTTTGAGAGATGCTACCAAAATAGCCACTCACATATTTATTGTCAGAAACTTTTGTGTAATAAAAAGTCAGTATAGTCATGATTTAAAACAGCTAATGTATGTTCAATATGTGAAAGCCAATTTTGCACATATTTGCTATGTGTAATAAATTTCCCACATGTAGCATGTTGACAGGAACAGATTTAGAGTTCACCTCATAATGCATTTTTTTAGAATGCTAATAATATCCATTATGCTGAGATCAGCTTAGTGTCTGTGAACTTCAGTCTGTTTCGCTTAAACAGCATCTTTATTTGAGCAAATAGAGATGTTTATTCCATATGAACTACTTGCCAGAACTGGACACCATTTCATAACAAAAAACTTGCACACCATTTAAGCCATTTTCTTCTTTCACTCCTTTAAATAATAAATTCCTGAATTAGCTCTAAAGTATTTTCATGGTTTTGTCTTGTAAACATATGCAAGCTTTAGATACTGGAGCTGAAATAACTGTAATGATGCTATCTAACACTATTGTGTTTTCAAATAAATTGTAGCTATTTTACCAAAATCAAACTTCTAAATGGATTTGGGGCTAAAAATCATATCAAGGAAAATACAGTGCAACTCTCCATTCGTTGCTCTATACTGTACACATTTCGAGTAAAAGTTTCCACTAATATGGGAAAAAACCCTTTCTAATCCTTCTCATTTCCTACCACCTTTCATTTTGTTACTAAAGTAAAACCACAAATTTCAGCAAACACCGGTGAAGACATTCATGTACAGGTAAAGACAGGTGAAGACAGAGATAAGAGCTGAGTTTTCTTTAAATTATTTACTCATCAAGAACACAGTGTGCAGTGAAATAGGTCAGATTCATATAAGGATGTTAAAAATAAATTTGACAGGAGTATCAAATAATAATTACTGGAGCCTGTGGAGGTTGAGGAATGAGGGAGGCTGGAGCGTAGGATTCTACTGAGTGAGACAGAAACAAGATGTTCCAGTGTTCCACAGAGCAGTGGGGAGGGCCGCAGATAATATTACATGTTTATAAATCAGTATTGCAAGGAAGAGTGCGTGTGCTATCCCCACCCCAGGATGGGTACTCTGTTCAGAAAGAGGCTTGTCGTGCTGACACTGTGTGGCTTTTTCCACCATCATGAATGGCTGCCCTCTGCCATGTGCCACCCTTAAGCCTGACCAAGCGATGCCAGAGCAATCAGTAACTGATTACTAATCACACGCTCTTAATCCCAGCATCACATACTCTATATTTAGCCACCTCTTAAAAAGCTACTGTGACCATGTGACACTTTGGGAGAACTTTTAGATACAAGCCATAATAGGCCTTCGAGTGAAAAAGAATTTCTGAACCCAGAATCATTTTTTAAAACAAGAAGATTGTTTTGCTTCTATTCTTTTTCTTGTTTACTTGACATTTTCTCTTTTTCCCTTCCTTGTTTCTTTCATTTTTTCCTCATTTCCTTCATCCATTCCCTCCCCAATACATGTCTAATGGTCAATGATATTTTGATTTATGTAATTAAGCACTCTTGCATTTCCTTTGTCTGAAAGGATTTTCTTGAAACTAAGTATACCTCTCAAATAATATTTCCACAGGTTGTCTTCAGGGACAGTGGAAATGCATGAGCTAATAAATTTTGGTAGCATAGTATTATATGTTGTACTATAGAAAAGTCATGTTGAAATGAGTATACAAATTGTACAGGAGGTAGACAATGCACTAAGTAAATGAGAACATTCAAAATTAACTGATAAATAAAATGATTATTGACTATATCCCTCAAAAGTAAAAACACAAGAAAATTTCAAAGCAAAATAGAAGAAACAAGAGATAAGAACATATTTTAGCACATTTGACCAAAAAAAGACATTTGGATAATTTTTGAAAAGCAGAAATCTCCTGACTTGGAACTCAGCAGTAACACAACAGGAATCTGAGTAGAGTTTATGTGAAATTATATGTTAGTTTCTGTCAAGCTGAAATTAGTAAAATGTACTCTAAAGCTGATTAATACTTTTTCTATGCATGATCGGTAAGAATCTCTTGTACTCTAAGAAGAAAATTCTGTCTAATACATGTGTTTGCAAAGTACTGTTGTCTAGTTTAGATTCTGGAAACTCAGAATTAAAGATAAACAGCAAGTTTAAATAGCTCGTTATTTCTCTTTTACAAGAAACCTGACGTATAAATGAAAGGCAAAAAATTAGATGAAAGGAAAGAGAGTGATAACATTTTTTTCCTTTTCACTTTTTTGAAAAATATGAAGGGAGTAAAAGAGGAAGGAAGGGGCATGAAAAACAAAACTAAGACATAAATCTGTATTATGCATATGCACCAACTCCCCATGAGAACTGTAATCACTATGTACTGCAAATTACACCCCTGAAAATAAATAAAAATGTTATCTTCAATATGGTTCATCATCTCTGAGGAGCTATGAAATAAAACGAACCAAATACATAACAATATTGTTAGATGGCATTGGAAGAAAAACAAGCGAGCTCCTAAGTAAGAGTACAGCGAATCAATGTTGAGTTATTTTATATCATCCCTGGTACGTGTTATCAAAACTTTTAGGTAGTGTGTTGAAACATTTAATTTGTGCCTTGAAATTTACCAATTAAATTTTACTTGTATGTAAGATAACTTCACATTACTTTGGAATGCATCGTTATTTACATACTTCTGAGAAAGAGGCTTTGGATGATGCTTTATCCTGAACTCCACAAATGTGCAATTTGTTCCATTAGACTTTTTAATATGTAAATACCTTGCTGAATATTTATTTTGTGCTTTAGGATTACAACAAAAAATTAATTCCTTCCCAACTAAAAAAAATATGGCACTTACAGTAGATGGAATAAAGTTAAAACATATGCAAGGTGTGGTTGCTTCTACAATCCTTGTAAAATATGTGAAAATCTTGGATAAGTATTACCAGAACTAAAGAATGATTTTTATGAGGAGAATAAAAATGAAACCTTGCTGTAAAATTGTTTTAGAGTTCATTGAACTCTGCATATTCCAGCTTAGATAAAACTGCGAATGATGGTATTCATTATTAAACTAAAAAGAAATTGAGAAGCCCAAATTGAGATTGTTAAATTATATAAGTTGTCATAAACTCTTATTATTTTAAGTATTATTACCATTTATTACATCTTAAATACAAGCTAAAGAAAACACGAAAGACTATTTCTTATAATAACAATAAAATAAAATAGTCATTACAATAATTACAAAGATTTAATAATAATAGCACATATTTAAACAAAAACAGGACATTGTGCTTAACTCTGAGTACCAACAATGTGTATATATTTGAATTTATTTGATTAAATGCTGAGGGAACGGTCTTATTAGTGGAGATGTGCTCAGATAGAGAGTATAACCATCCCACTGTCCTATGAAGACTTAGTTTTCTTCTATTTCTCCCTCTAAAGCTTTCATAGTATTTATAGTGATTATCATTGGTTATCATAGTATTATAATGGTTATCATTGATTTCACTAATAATATGAATTGGTGGCACTAAAATAGGAATTTGTGCACAGATCTTCTGAAACCGAATACAATCCCTATAACATTTATTTTTAGAATGTCTGCCAATTGCTTCCTCATAGAAAAAGCTGGTAAAGGATTCACTGATAGTTATAGTGTGCACCAATTTTACCTTATTTTAGGCATGTCAGTATATTCTTGCTGTGCGCCGCAAAAGTTCTAACAGGCAGCTGGAACTCTGCGAGCTAATGGGATCGAGATTTGTAGTGCTGATCAGAAGCAATTCATTTTGTCCACAAACTTCAGTAGACAATGTGCGAAGCTTTAGCTGAAAGCATGATTTAGAATATTTTCCATCTTTTGTCGTAGAAATTGAATACCTTCCTCTCTTGGGTTTGCTCATTGGAGGGTAGGTGCACTTGATATTTCCATGCATAAGACATCTTTATTCTTCCTCCATAGTTTCTTGTTCAACATAGAATCGAAATAAAATAAGAGGAGTTGGGGAGATGGCTCAGTAGAATAAGCGCTTGCCTGGCAAGTACAAGGGCCTGAGTTCAATCCCTGGTTCCGCGAAAAAAAAAAAAAAATGTAAGTGAGACTAGTGAAACAATATCTCTGATATATTTTCCTAGACTTATATTATTCCCTCATTATTTTAATATTATTGACCTCACACCCAGTGCAATAACACCCCTGCTGAGCTTTTCCAAAACACTGAACTCCAGTTTCAGAAAAGGCTGCTGCATTTCAAATTTTCAGCTTGTCAGTATATATAATATGCAATTAAATCATGTAATTAAAGTAATAAGTGAAATTTCCAGAAACAGATCAGGCAAGAAATAACCATTCTTGCAGGCCATGGTGAGGGGCCTCTGCTCATGGGGTTGGGTGAAACCACACCTCACCTCATCTGGGCTCTGGCAAGAAGGTTTACAGACAGCAGAGAGGATTCCAGCAAGCCTGTCAGTCCATTCTTTATGGATGAGTGAAGAGCATTCACTGAAATATTTCAAAGACTTCAATATAAAATGATAGGCCAGATCTTAGTGCATTTCAAGTACACTTCAATGTTCTGTTTGAGCATTTGGAACCCAGACTGAGTTGATCTGATCTGATCTGATCTGATCTGATCTGATCTGATCTGATCTGATCTGATCTGATCTGATCTGTGATGTTATTACTTGGATGATATCATGCTTAGTGATTTCAAATGAAGCCATTAATGCTTTTATTTTATGGGATAAGTTTTTTGTACATGTACTGAAATTTCCCTTTTATATTTTTGTTTAAAGAAATAAAATACACTGGTGCATTAAAGCACAAAATTGTGTATATTTATGGGGTAACTGATGATGTGTTGACATATATATATATATATTATATATATTATATATTTAAATTGGGCTAAACATTGCCATCTTCTGAAATATTTACTATCTCTTGAAGAAAACTTTCACAATTTTTCTGACATTTTGAAATGCACACTACATTGCTGTCATTTATTGTCACACAAATACACCTATCAAGTTGAGATAAAGTCTGACTAAAAATATAGAATTTCTACTCTCTATTTTGAAATGGAGAAAATGAGTATGCGATCTTTCTTAGTCTATAGTGATGTCCTAAATTTGATGTCCGAGCCCCAAATGATTTACCTAAGCAATGAATGTGTCAGTCTTCATTTGTAGACGTCCTGATCAGAAGGTGTGGCTACACCAGTGCGGTAGCCTTGTCCTTATCAAAGCGAGCAGAATGACACACCAGGTCCTTGTTACAAAGCCTGTAAAATGAGAAAAGTTAGAGGCTCATTTCTTCTGATGAGCTGGAGCAAAGCATGGATAGCCTATCTCCTTCAATAAAAGGAGTTGCCCACAGGACCACATTTAGTAACAATGTTAATAAAACTGGAGTTTTAGTATTCTTGTTTGCTGCTGGTCTTGCAAGGAAAAATCACAGGAGCCCCATCACATGTCAAAAGCCAAACGGTGCCAGGGCTTGCTTTCAGCAAGGGAACCTGTCTCCATGGAGTACAATTGTGCAAGGGTCTTTACCATAGTTGCTTTCTTTTTCTGCCCTTGCTTCTTGCACGTGGACCCCCACCCCACTTCCACAGTTCTCCCCTCATCCAAAAGCCTGTCAATATTTTTGTTTCTTTTTGTCTTTTTGAGACAGGATTTTACTATGAAGGTCAAGCTAACTTAAATTCACTTTGTAGCCCAGGCTGGCCTTGAACTCAGTGAAATCCTCCTGCCTCAGCCTCCCAAGTGCTGGGATTAGAGATGTGCGCCAGCATACCTGATCACCCTAGCAGCATTTTTATACACCTGTCAATTCTCATCTGAAGACAAATATTGAAATTACTTCTTTATTTTTCCTAAATTACCCAGAAAAATCTAACATGATCAAATTCTGTACTTATATACATAATATGTGTTTACATTAATGATGAGTAAGGCTGGTATGATTCTAGGCTGAATTAAACTCTGCTTTGTGGTCAATTTGCTTGACATGCTTATGCCAACCATTTCAGTTCTCAAGAGACAGTCACAATAATAAATTGGGGGTTAAAGTGTGCAAACCACTGAGGGAATTTACATCTATATTATTTGTCCCCTATTTGACATATGAAGTAAGCTATTACTTGGAGTATATTATAAGTGGGAAGGACAGGGCTGTGGTGATAAATCTGCACAAACCCCAACAGCTGAGAACAAAGTGGAATTTGAACTTGACTCAATCCATTTTGAATCTGAACTCTTAATCCTAAACTACACTACTTGTTCTGATTAATAATCAAGAGCTTTCATCAACGGGGGAGCTCTGGGGTGCCAAACAATAGAATTTTAAAATTAGAGGAGAATTTATTTAAAGGATGTAGTTTAATTCTTCCAGGAACAGAATTCTTGTCTAGTTGACTTAAAGTAGAAGGTGATTAATAGAAGATGCCAAGTTTTTAGTTCCTTTTTAAATATAATAAATATAATTTAATATCTTAAATATAAGCAGAAAAAGGAAACATGTAAGTCAAGAACTGCTGCCCCAAATCACGTAAAAAATAGACTGTAAAATATTTGGATGAAGATTTAGAATATGCCACTTGATTTGAAAAAGATATTCTTATTTGAAACCCTTTAAGGGAACAGTGAAAGTATAAAGTAGTGCAAGCAGTATGAAAATCAGTATGGACATTCTTCAAAAAACTGAAGCTTGCAATTCCAGTTGACACAGCTATTCACCTAATAGGTATCTTCTAAATAACTTAGCGTCATATGCACGCCCACCCTCATAGCAGTGCCACTTAGAAAATAGCTAAATCTTGAAAGTGGCCTGTCTACCTATCATAAGATGAATAAATAAAGCAAATGTGGAATTTACTATGATTAAACACAATTAAAGAATTTATATCTCACTTGTGAATTAAAGTAGGCTTCTTTCTTTTTCCTGAGTCATTTAAAGTAATAAAATATGACTTTGTTTTATACTTGCTCTTTCACTGGAGGATAAGCTTTAGTAAACATTTGGATACACCACTCAACATGTATATTTTATCCTTATCTTCTCTCACAAATAAATAAACTTTGAAAAGTAGAGAAACCTCCATCACAACACTTGGTGTGGAAGAATTCAAACAGCAATTAATAATTGTGATTCTGGTGGTATTGTAGAGACCCAGGGATTCTAGAACAATAATTTGAGACACTGATTATAATAGGAGGCTGTGGTACGAGCCTGACTGGGACCCCAATTAATCTCTTGAATTTGTTTGTTCCACATATTTAACAAAGAACTTAAAATTAACGTTGCTATTTCTTTGACTTAGAAAGTTCATCCTTAGCTGTGTGAAGCATGTGTGTGGCTTTCTTTGTAAATTTTGATTGCACCTTATAGCAGTTTCTTTTATTGTCCTACCAAATCCACAGAATACTGCACCTTGTACCATTTATTAATTGTAATAGAGTTAGCTACATCATTCATATCTAGCTAAATTTTTAAAGATTTTACTAATTTAAAATAAGTAAAAGTATTGCTGATATAAAATCATGTGTGAAAATTTATGTGTGAAAACATATGTTAACCTCTATGTATTTAATGAGACCAGATGTATGGGCACAACACGACTCAGCCATCCCACTTCAAGGAACTCATCAAGTGTTCATTGCAGCTGTGTGTCACATAGTCCCAAACAGAGTCACCCCAAATGTCCTTCAACAATGAAATGCATAAATAAATGGTGATATAATACTGTATACCAACAATCAACAAGATATCATCATAGACAAAACATTTGAATTTTATACTCATAAATTTGAGCAGAGGAAACCAGACACAAAAGCATATATGCTGATGAATCTATCATATCATCTATCTATCTATCTATCTATCTATCTATCTATCTATTGATCTATCTATCTTCTATATAATCTATCACAAGTTAAACTATACTATGGTGAGATAGAAGTCAGGGTAGTAATTACTTATGATATAAAAAGTTGTGAGAGATTTTACTAGATATGAAGAACACTGATAATGTTCTTTGTCCCTTGATCTTGTTTTTGACTCTGTGCTTATTTATTAAAAATTCACTGAGATCATGACTTTTTTCTCTTTGCAAACTTTTGATAAAAAGTATACTTCAGCAAATGTATAAGAGCTTTGTTATGCGAAGTGGCTTGTTTTCTATTACTAACTGAATAAAGTGGTTTCCTAATATTTTAACTCATAGCCTGTGTGTGTGTGTGTGTGTGTGTGTGTGTGTGTTTAGTACAAGGTCTACAGGGCCTCTAGGGTCTCATTACATAGATGGGACTCGGGAGTGTTTCTCCAGTTTTCAGCCTTCCAAGTGCTAGAAATACAGGCACATGCCACCACACTCAGTCTCAATCACTGGCTCAGTGTACCCCAGGGGCATGGCCCACATGGCACGCCTGGGATCGAACCTGGCCACTGCATTCTGCCTAAGCAGGCGCTCCAGTTGGCTGAGATATCTGGCCAGCCCTCTCATATTCTTCTTAAATGGATGATTAATTAAAATGGAAACTGCAACAAATTGAATTTGCCCTGATGATATTTAATTCAATCAGGATCAAACAGAAGAGTACCCTGTCTTAGAGATGCTATTAAAAGTTCTGTTCTTCTGAGCCATATTTCCCAAATGCATAGATTTATTCATTCTGTTAAGAAGCATGGTATTAAAGCCAGTACTTAGAAATAAAATGAGGTAACAAAGAGGACAGAGGTAATATTAAAGCATAATCCTCAAAATAAGCATAAACTGATATAAACATGCAATTTTCTTAAAATACAATATATTATGATATCTATGAGAATTATGTGGCAGAAAAAGGTCTAGTGTATTTATAGTTAATGATCGATGGTAAGTGCATGTGAGGTAAGAGCAAAAATAATATTGTCTTATTGATGGCAAATATGCTTTATGTTTAATTAATTATTAGAAGCATAGCACTTCATGTCATAAAAGAAGAAAATTTAAATTCAGTTTATCATGATTTCTCGGTACAAAATACAGACTCAGGAAATAGGAGAAGCTGTCCTGTAATATCCGGTAACTCAATTGTGTCCCAATTTTTCTGATCAAGGAGATTTTGGGGCCACAGAGGGAAGTGATCAATGATGTAAAGTGTGCCTGAGGAGAGTCACATGGAGAGAAAATATTCTCTCAGGTTTCACAGAAAGTAAATTGGCCAACCAATGGCCGTGACTCATTCACATGGCTGATGCTGGCAAAGAATCTACAAACTGCGGTACAGGGTTTCAGGGTAAATCCTGAGGGGATTTGATTGATCTTATCAGATACAAAAGTTACATTTCTTGTTAAACAGGTCTTACTCTTTTTTGGTCTTAACCATCCAGCAGAAAAGTATAAAAATGAAGTATAAAAAGTAAATCCATATAAATATTCTGAGCTGTAAAATGCTCAATTCAACAACTTCAGACATTAACAGTCTTATGAAAAACCCACTACTATTAAGGACTATTGGACTATATTGGGATATTTTGCTGAATTCATGCACCTACAGTATTTAAATGACAATGGAATGCCCTTCTCTGACAAAACTAAACAAAAAAGGGGGATACAAATGAACAAGCATTTTGTAAATGTATACTCAAAATAGTTAGGATAGATATACAGCTCCATTCTCTTAATTCATGAATAGAGTAGTTTGCTCTAATAGTGTTTGAGACAGATTATCAGGTCTGCATCTTATACAATGAATAACCACTAAGACAACAATATGCAGTGTATTAATTATTGAAAATGTACTAGTAATTGGTTATGAAACTATCTCATTGCTGTTTCTCAATAAAAATATTTAAAAAAATCAAATTATATTGAATGGTACCTCTATAGAGTTAAGACTCCATTGAGGGATTCTGTGTCCTATTTTGATAGTGTTAGATGGTAAGGATCTAGTTTTGCAACAGCTATGGAAAGTTATTCTTTAGTGGAAATTGCCAGAGTTGAGCTGAACTATTTACACTTCTACTTTATATTTTCTAATTTAATCACTGATTATCTGTTTCTACTCCAATTGCCTTCTTTGTTTTCAGTCTTTTCTCATTTTACTGTCTTTGTTGTTGTTGTTGTTTAATTGTTCTTTAGAAAAAGTTCAATTTTTTATTTTGGTGCTGAGGCCTGAACCCAGGGCTTCCTGCTTTCTAGACAAGCATTCTACTACTGAGCCAAATCCCCAACTCCTATACTCCAATTAGCTTGGCTACAACAATGGTATCTTTGCTCACTAGTGGGGAAAGGCATTGCTCAAAAATACATAGGACACTGAATGTATATCTATCCAAGATACTGAAATGCATGCATGATCTTTGTTTTGAAGGAAGGTTCACTTAAAACAAGGTATATATTCCAGCAAAAAATTGATACAAGTTAAGAAAAGGATAAAAGACAAGTGAGTAGGGATTGGCAAATATTATTTTGATAAAATTGGACACAAAAAGGCATCATGCAGTAGACATAGCCAGAGCTGAGCCTTGGAATCAGATGAATATAAACACATGGTGGCAGGAAGATGACATTCTAGAGAGAATATAAATATAAACCAAGGCACCAAAGAGTAAGAGTAAGGTTAGCTAGTGTTGCTAACAATAATGAAACACTACAAATCTTGAAAGGAACATAAGTGCTAGACAGGAGCAAAAAAAAACTATACGGAGATTACCAAGGAGAATTAAGCATTTGCATTTTATTAACTAGATATGTAATCAAAGTGCTATTTATATGGCAACAACATGTTAAATGTACTGTATAGTTTTTTTAAAAAGACCCTGGAAAACCTAGAGAGAAATTGTACTTGACCTGAACATCCATGCAGAAAAAAAAAAAAAACACAGGACAGATAATAGCAGAAAAAACATCTGTAGACATAATTTACTTTTTATGAATACATTTTCCCTAAAGGAGGGAGCAGTTTTCTTCCAGTGTGTTTTATACAAGTGGTTCTAAAGATTGCATTCTTAAATCATCTGCCCTTCAGATACAGCAAATCTGAAGTGGAAATTAAAATAGAATGCTTTTAGTTTGTAAATAATGCTGTCTTTGATGACAAAATGATTGTGCTATGACAACCAGAGTCACAGCTCTCATTTTATGAAGAAAAATAAGAAGTCAATGACTGTCATTTTATTGTGCACCTTATTGGATAAAACAGCTTCCAGTTTCAGGATCTTTTTGGGAGTCCTGAGACATTCAAACCCCGCAGGAATGGTAGACAATGACAAATCTTTCTTGGGTCCTTAATTCATCCCTTAGAGAGTGAGCCTGCTAAGGAGCTGCTGTTACACTGGAAGTAAGCAATTTCAATAATGTAGAAAACAGCTTCTGGGCTCTCTGTCATACAGTGGGTGATGGTGTATGTTCAGGTGTGTAAAGGTAGGCTCTGCGGAAAACCAGAACAGGACACTGGATCACTTAGCTTGTGAAGGAAGGCCTTAGAGTTGAACTGGCTGAGCACCAACTCCATGCAGCACATGCTGTAGAGTAGATTTATGTGGTGGCAGTACCCAAGTCCCTGCCCTCTACTAGAACAGGGCCTTTTGTTTGCATTAAGTACAATATTGGATTTTTTTTCTGATAAGTTTAATTGGAATCTGCAGATTTGGTCTAGATGCTCACGGAACCCGAGTTTAGGGATGCATTTTACAAATGGTATAATAGTTACAAAACTGGGTGCATTGTCCAGTATCATCACTCATGTCCCTTTAGTCTTCTCTTAGATAACAGTACACAGATAATAACAGTTTTTATATATACTTACTATAGTATATTCTAACTAAATGGAAGTGCTTTCTCGATAAATTCTGTGAATTCAGTGTTCATATTATTTCATGTTTTGATATTTATCAATGCTTAGCGATTTTTTAAAATTTTATTTATTTATTTATTTATTTGTGTGTGTGTGTGGGGGGGGGCCAGCTCAGCCCAACAGCGGGCGGGGCTGGCTGGCATGTGGTGCTGGGGCAATGAACTGTGGTCCCTGTGCTTTGCTAAGCTTGTTCTAAGTAGGTGCTTTAGACCATTGAGCCATATCACCAGCCCAATGCTTAGTGATTTTTATGGTATTAAAGGTACACACAGAATTTTCTTCTGCTATAGAAATGGGTCGGCTTGTTGTGTTCCATGTTTATGTGACTGTGTTGTCCTTCTGGAGGTGAGATGCTCTAACCAACCCTACCTTTTCCATATAAGGGACTACACTTCACCAGAGAATCATATTTGAGACAACCACATGTTATGTATCAAATTGGATACAAATTCCACTCAATACTATAATTATCATTATAGCCAATCCCATAATTAAAACATTTTGAAATAAGTTTTTGTGTTAACAAGGGAACCAAGAAGGATATTTGATGATTTAAAAAAAATCTGTGGAAAACATTGATACACTGTTAGGGTTGGTGAGATAGTTGAATTGACTAAACACCTGTTTAGTGCATGGGGCTAGGTTTGATTCCTGGCACCACAGGCTTACCAATGACGAGCTGGCCATTGGGACAGAGCGTGGTGGCACACACCTGTAATTCCAGCACTAGAGAGGCTGAAAACAGGAGGATCACTACAAGTCCTAGCTACCTTAGGAGACCTAATACCAAATACATTTTTTTAAAAAATGATACATTTTTGTAACAACAACATGGTTTTGCTCAGACAGGTTCAGTTGCAAAGAATTAGGATGACAATCAATAGTATGTCAATACTATTGGAATCAGATGCATAGTATGCATCCTCTGTTCCATTAGCGTAATATACACGATATAAAATAAGAAGACACAGTCTTCTGAATTTGACAAAATACCTGGCAAGTTAGGGCACATGTAAAGAAAGCAATTAGAGAAGGACATATACATATATGTAATTCACTGTTAATTAGGTTTCATGGCATCTATGAGCAGATTAAGTTAAAAACTTAGAGTTGTGGACTGAGTACAGAAAACACATGACTGAAGCTATAAATGTCATTTGGACTTTGAAGGAAAAATATGGCTTAGATACAGGGCCTCATATAGAAGCCTTACAACAGAACATAGAAATAATTAAGTAAGAAGCAGGAAAAGGCAGGTGATGACCATCACAGGTTTTTCTGATGCTCACAAAAACCCTACTGTAAGTATTTTGCACTATTTATGTGGGTCTGAGGTTTTGCCGTTTATAAAATAGTTCAACAAGTAAGACTAATGAGAGTAAATTCATCCTTGATTCTCAAAATATATTAGTAAAGAGTAGGAGTGTAAGTATCAAAAATCAGTGTTTGCGCATCTAGCTAAACCTTAGCATGACATGGTGGTGCTCACCTCAATCCCAGCACTCTGAAGGTTGAGGTAGGAGGATTAACAACAGTTTGAAGCAAGCCCAGACTACAGTGACTACAATATCAGATTAAATGTTATTTTGGGGAGAGACTACATCCACAAACTATGGAAGTCACATAGAATAATATTAATTTTAAGCTTATTTTGACTCTCTGCATACATTGATATATACAATTGGTTATTTAAAGTTTGTACTCATACACTGAAAAGTTAAACATTGAAAAATGTGATGACATTAACAACTGAAAAACATATAGTTTCATTTACTTTTCTGTTGCTGAAACAAAATTCTTGATACCCGAACTTATAGGGAGAAAGGTTCATTTAGCTCACAGTTTGTACTTGTTTCAATCCACAGTTGGCTGGCCCCAAGGCTGACTGGCTTGACAAGGCAGCATTTCAGAGGAAAACCAAATGACAGCAAGCAGAAGACAGCAAAATCAAGCAAATAAGGGGCTTTAACAGAATCGTATCCTCTTTGTATTTTATCTAGGCTCCTCAGGGTGTGTAGCAACCCACTATTAATCCTAGGCCTCGAGCCTCACACTACATCATGAATCAATTTCACACACTCTAGATACAACCACCTCTGAAAAGGTCCCACCTACAGTCTCATGAAGCTTTGCAGGATCACCTGGACACAAACCACAACACACATCTATATCTTACAGTCTTAGATTTCTCATTAGTGGGGCACAGTACTAGACACCCACAAGTTAAAGGGAGAGAGGCAAAAGTTGTTTAACAGTTTCAGGGGATTCAGCCCATGGTTGGCTAACTCCAAGGTTGAATATTCACAGTAGAAGGACAGAGGAGAGGAAACCACTTAGTTCCTGACAGCCAGGAAAAACAGCCATGTGACAGTGGCAGAGATGAAGTGGTGAGGGCTAAATTAGTCCTCAAGTTCCCCTCTACCAGACTCACTCAGACCCCCCCCCCAGAAGTTGCTCCACCAGTTGTGTGTATGGCTCTCAAAAAACCCAAGTAGAATATCTTGCTTAACTAACTTAAATAATGATAAAATGGTTTATAGGTTTTTAAAAAAAACACTCAATTTATATACATGTAAGTAAAACAAAAAGTTTTAATAAAACATATTCTCCCTCCTACATGGAGATATTGTAATATACAAAGAAATATTGTAATATACAAAGAATAGCTAAAGCACTGGTCCTGTCCCTTTATATAATAATTAAAATGAAACTACTTTATTTTAAAAGAAAAAAAATAATCAAAATGATGCAGAATGAATCCACTTTTTAAAAATAAACTTGCTCAACTTTGCCAAAATGATAGTCTTTGAGTAAATGAGACGATATCTCTTACCTATAAAGAGCTTTTAATTTTTATTTAGAAAAATATTGTGCTTGTTTAATATGATAAGATTTATATAATAGTATTTTATAAGACTCGTCCCAAATTTTGGGAACAGGATAAGGTAGGAAGAAATAAAGGGTTTTAGTCATGTCCAAACTTACAAAGCCAAGTGCCTAAACATGAACACTGTCTGATTTCATTTTAACTTTTATTTGTAGTCCCTTTAAAGGTTACATTTTACCCTCAATTCTTTTCTCATGCATTAAAGAGAAATCACCTGTTCTTCTCTGAGGAACTATATATCAGTGACCTGGATTTCAAATAAACAACTTTCACTGTCTCCCCAGAGGTAATCTTCTCATGCTTAGAAGCAATGTTTAGAAAAAGAAAACAATACACTGCTCACCTACATGAGTCTGAAATGATATGCCTTTGGACCTGCGTCCCATTTGTAAATACATTTTTGAAGAAAAATGAGAAAAGTTGCTTCTTTGGCCTCACTTTGAAAGTAAATGGAGCCCTTCTGCAATGTCATCTGTGAGAAAAGTATCATCCCAGGCCCCCCATGAGGAAGGATGCCCCTCATTACTGCTTTTCTAGTCTAAATCTCTAGGTCAAGATTTAGTAGATTCTGTCAGCCTCTCTGACTCTCTTACAACAGAAATCCAAAGTTAGCCTCAACATTTTATTTACAAAATTACAAATATCAGAGTCTCTTGATTACTTTTAGACATTATCTCGAACCTTGACATTAAGCCTGGAATGTTACTGAGTCCACGCTTGAAATGCGAAGCTGTGTCTCTCCTGGCACTGCATTCAGCACCATTAGTACAGAAATATTTTAGTCCCTAGTGGTTGGGAATGATCCTCTCAACTTCCTAATCCTTTTCTTTTGCCTCTGATATAGTAGCTCATTGGACTGAGAGAGAATACATTTTCCTCTGTGAATATTTCAGTGGATCATATTCTTTCTCATTAGTCACTTGTAAATGTGAAAATACATCAGTAGTAATATCATCTCAATCATATATTGTGACAGAGAAGTGATTAAAGAAGCTCTAATTAAAGCACATGAACAAAACGAAACATATAACCCAGCAAAATACAGTCTAAATAAATGATCTCATACATTTAAACTTTGATGGTATAATCTTTCATTTTGGCACAAATGATTAGATGTAAGACGTTTGGAAGATTTTGATGTGTGAGAGGTAACATTTAGAGTATCCTTACTTGAGCGTCAGGCTCTGTCCAACTGGCCAAGGACAGGAGCAGCAAGTCTTCTTGGCTGATGAATTAGTTATTGTACAAACTACCAAACCTGAATAATTCAAGCTCCAGTCCTCAATACTCTTTCCCTATTTTTATATGTAGCCATAAATATTCTATTGGCTGACTTTTTTTCTCTTTGATTGTACAGCTTGACCTCTATGGAGTGAGTTTTAAAAGGACAAAAATGAATGGCACTTGTCAATTAATGAAAACACTCTTAAAGATAGAAGTACTGGGAAAGAAAAAGTCATATTTATCTTTTGATGACAAAGCCAAGAATATTGCCAAAGTCTTCTAATTATCTACTTCAAAACAGCACTCATCTCCTATTGATAGTATTTTGTTAATATGAATAATTTTTTAAAGTTATATCCAATTTAGAAGAAAAAATGGTTGCTATGTATGAAATTTAAAACTAACCAAAATAAATGGCTGGTGGCACATACCCATAATCTTAGCACTTGGAAGGGGAGGCAGAGGCAGGAGTTAAGAGGCCAGCCTGAACTATATAGGAATTTCAAGGCCAGGCTGGGGTATATAGTGAGACTTTGTATCAAAAAACTAAAACTTTAAAATCAAAACCAAATATTCAAGAGTAAGGAATTAAAATTTACATGAAATATATACAAATTTGTGTAAAAGCCACAATTATCATGCATATTTTAGTAAAATAAGGTTTAGAAGTGATGCAATTGTCAATATGTTTAGCTGTCTATATGCATTATGAATACATAAAGTGTGTAAGCAAGCATTGATTTTAATGATTACAGATTTATTTATTTTTATTATAGATTAACTCACCAGCCACTCTCAGGTAACATAAATTATGTGCAATTATTTTTGTTGCACAAAATTGTTACTGGTGTTTCAGTGCCTCAAATACTGATATAGTAAAAGAAAGAGAACAAACTATTGTTTTTTTTTTTTTAGCTAACCCTCAATTTAAGATATAGGATTACATCTATAGGGTATAAATTAACTATCTCATTCACTGAGCCACTAGTAGATTTAGTCTTTGCTAATATTTTAGCCTCTCCTTAATGAATTATGAATTATGTATGTTTAAAAAATTAATTAGATGATATTTAGTAGTATTTCTATCACCAACTTAGGCATTCTATTCTACTATACCAGTAAATGTAAAATATAACTCCAGGACCAAATTCATGCATATGAAGTGAAAAAAAATAATTTTTCAATCAAAGAGATACAACCAGTTTTCAGGGAAAAATCTGAACAGGAAGTTTTAGAAAGACATCTACAAATTACACTCTCACTATTAAATTGGACTTTTCTGAAAGATAAATATTTCTATGCAAGTTTTCTTAGATTTTTTTCTTGAAATACAGAACAATTATAAATATAGTTCTCATTTTCAGAATGACATTTTAAAAATAAATAATGACATGATGGAAGAAAAGTTGATCCTGTTGTTTTTTTGGGATAGCTCACCAGGTGGACCTTTTCAAAAGAGTGAAAAATTTAAAAATGTTTCATAAGACTGTGTAAAAGAAATTGCAAAGACTGTTCATTAATTTTTAATAGTTCATTGAGGTATAATTGATTTACAGTAAACTATACACATTTAAATTGTACATTCAATTGTACATATGTTATGATAGGGCTGGGAAGATAGCATAGAGGTCTAAGCACCTGCCTGGCAAGCACAAGGACTCAAGCTGGATCCCCAGTACCTCATGCTGTGCCAGTCCCAGAATCCCAGGCTCACTCTGCAGTCTCCAAACTGGGCATGGTGGTGCACACCTGTAATCCCAGTGCTGGAAAGACTGATAAAGGAGGATCACTATGAGTCTGAGCTGTGTAGTGAGACCCTGTATCAAAAGAATAAATAATAATAAAAATCATGCATCTATATATATGATATATATTACATATCATATATATATCATGAAATGATCACTAAATCAAATATTTTCACACACATATCATTTTCGCAAGATTCTTAGTTTACATTTTCCACTTCTTCGTTAGTTCAGAGTATCATTGGAAACAACACAAATACCCATCACAAAAGGACCAGATAAATAATTCCATTTAATAGAATGCCATCTAATAATGAAAATCATTAGGGAATTGCTATGTACAACATGTAGTAAACTAAAACAATTACATAAGTAAAATGAGACAAAATACTCCATGATTTCGTGAATACAAGATCTTACATGAAATGGAAACTAGATTAGAGTGACAAAAACAAAACACTAATATTTCATGACTATTCCACCAAACTGTATAAAATGCTTAAGAATTGAGATTCACATTTTTGTTTCCAAAGCACAAAATAAGCAACATAAAACAGAATAAGAAGCTCTGAGTTCCTGATTATAGCCTATTGAAGAATTTCTTTGGAGCCAATTCTGACTGCTAACAAAATGCAAGAAAAATGATAAAAAGCCAACATAAATTATGTGAATCTAACAGCCATGCTACCAGCTCTTCACCTGCTGATGTCTTCTTTTCTGTAGTCTTCTACATAAGCACATTTTCTAAATAGTAGTAATTCTTTCCATTATTTTCCTTTTTTATTGACTGCAATAATTTTTGCATATTAGAGTTGTGTATTATTTCCTTTTTAGAACTGCTACATTAAAATAAAAAGAGGGGTAATGTGTTTGAAATGTTAATTATGAAAAACAAGGACCCTACATCTTCATTTAATACATATTGCTTTGTTGTTTGTTAGAATTCATCCTGAACTCTGGGAAACACACTGAAGTCCTTTTTTTTTTTCTTCTTGTTTTAATAGCTTTTGTATATGTTAGTGTGGTTAGATTTTGCTTTTTTAAAGATAAAAGAAAGTTGATATTTTTAAACATCTGTGTTAAATGTTAAAGAAACAGGACTTTATTTCTAAAAGAACAAATCCTTTCTCAACTGATTAACAAAGTTAATGCTTATGCATTAGAAGTTTAAAAGACAGTAACATCTTACTTGTTTGTCCCCACAAAAAGTTAAGGTTGATGGATAGAACATTGACCTTAGAGTATCTAATTTTAAATGGGAATACTGATCAAATGGACAAAATATTTGTATGGACAGGATTTCAGCCCATTTCTCTACTGTGCTTGTGAAGAGATAACTCTTTTTTCTTTAAGTACAGACCTGTTATTGGCTGATCTGCTTAAAAACACAACAAAAGTACTTGTGGTCCTCAGTGTTGCTATTAGGACATGGAACCCTTAGCAGAGATAGCGAGCACAGACTGACAATATGTATGTTTAATGCAAAGCACATTATTTCATCTTACTGTATTTTTTTTGGTGGAACCAAGGATTGAACTCAGGCCCTTGAACTTGCCAGGGAGGTGCTTATTCTATGGAGCCATCTCCCTGCCCTCCCCCCGCTTTTTTCTTTCTTTCTTTTTTTCTTTTATTTCTTGACATAACCAGGGATTGAACTCAAGCCCTTGCACTTTCCAGGAAGCACTTATTCTACTGAGCCATCCCCCCGGCCTCAAAGCGCATTATTTCTAACAAGTAACTTACCTGGAATATAGGGCCATCAGGAGTTTGAAAATAACAGTCAGCAATAAAGGACACTGGTGTCCTCCTCTGGTCCTAATGACGTGCCCAAGGGAGGGTCCTGATTGCTTTTTTGCATTCGATACTTTTCTCCTTTCATTTGTGATACAAAGACATGTCCCATGGGAAGAAAAGCCAGTCTTCCACACAGCACATTCTTCAGTCAGCAAGAGGTAACTACATCTTTTCCCAATGGGAAGATCTTGTTTAGTGAGCTCAGGCTCAGACTTTATTTATTTACCTTATAGACTGTCATTTAGGAGAAGCCCTGCTGTGTCTTCTTTTCTAGAGCCCATAGTACAGAACCCAGGAAGCCCCCTCTACTCTTTGTTCCCAAATAGAGTCCCTACTCTAATTTTCCAATGTACATATAAACTGTCTCAGTATATTATATGATTTTAATTTTCTCATTAAACATTGTCAAAAGAAGTATAAACAATCTATTAGAATTGTGCCATGTTAAATGTTGGATTCTTTTTCATTATTGATACTATGTTTTACAGATAAAGATACAAAGGTCAAATTTCTAAGAGCTCTGTGCCCATGTGGAATACAGCTTTGACTTTGGCTCAGCCTCTCTGACTCTAGAACTCTAGCTATGCAGACTGCATCCTCCTCCATTGTTCTTTCTTTAATTAATTAATTAATTAATTTTTTTATGGAACCAAGGATTGAACTCAGGCCCTTGCGCTTGCCAGGGAAGCGCTTATTCCACTAAGCCAT
>NDGN011557263.1:1536-21059 GCA_002564285.1 Tympanoctomys barrerae | reverse complement strand
TTCTCTTAGTTCATTGAGAAGAAAGGTTTGTAATAATATTGTTTAGACAAGATATCATGTCTGAATCTTGTTTTCTGAATAACTACTATGAAGACAATATGAAATGTATTATTGTAACTGTCCTACTAACCTGTTTTGAAACTATTTCATTGCTATTTTGTCTTTTTTTCCCATTAAAATGAATTTTAAAAAACTTTTTGGAGCTATACAAGATGATACAAAACAGCAATGACCAGTTCAGAAAATGATGAGAGCCCATGAAAAAAAAGCCGAACAGAAACCACAGCTTCTATTGCAAGTATGGGCTGTAGAAGTGACCAATGTGAAAATAACATAACAGAATTAGAATATAGGGCTGATCATACTAGCTTGAACCTAGACTTTACATGTGGCTACATTCCTAGTGTCCCCAGGTGGGCTATAACTTGCAATGCTCCTGCCTCAGCTTGCAAAGTGCTAGGATTGTAGGTGCCAGCCACTCTAGCTAATATATTATTTTAAAGGATATATAAATTTTTAATGAAATTAATTAGAAAATAATAAATTATATGCTCCCTCTAATTATCAAAATTGAAATCATTTTAAAATATGTAAACATTTGAATATTTATTTTTAGATTATATAGCCATTTTGAGTTTCATTAAAATATGAACACCATAGCTCAAATACTCTTTGAGAAAAATGTCTTATGAAGATATTTGTTTTCCTTTTATATAAACACCTAGGTGTAATTGACAAAAAGTTATCATTTTTGAAGGACCACAATGTATAAGTAATTAACTTTCAGAGTAAAAGTCTCAAAATATAACAGCATGTGAAATCCACTAGTTATATGAAGTGCCACAAAATATGCCATTCCAATGAATTTATATTGATTATCACAGAATCGCATAGAAACACTGCACTGTGACATAATGAATACATATTTGAAGCAATATATATTTTATCTCCTTTAAACTATGTGATGTTGTATTTTTGAAAGTTAATGTTGACTATTTAAACCATGCTACAGGCTGAAAATATTGGTGTGTGGGTCTCAGAACAAGGATCTTGATTACACTATCTGGGATATGTTCCTAGGTGATGATATTTATAAAAAATATGTCTTGGGGATAAAAATACTCCCTTGTGGAGCCAAAGGTGAGAGTTATTACCTTATGTTCTTTAACCCAAAGACAGATTTTTAAAACACATATAACCTTCTTTTTGCTCGCATCGGCATTTTAAAATAAAACACACAAAATGCATGAAGGTAGCATAAACATGGAGGTGAACACCTGTAATCCCAGGGCCTGGGAGGCTGAAAACAGTAGGATCACTATGAGTCCAATCTGTGTAGTGAGACCCTGTACTAAGTACACAAAATAAAATAAAATAAAATAAAATAAAATAAAATAAATAAAATAAATAAAATAAAATGCAAGAGGGTATTATCTCCTCTCATATCACATGGAATTAAGATCTTTCCTATCATTGTAGGCTTGGGAAGTTAGATAGACTTCTCCACTTCCTAGATAACTTCCCATGTCATCTAGATGTAAAGTATATGAGAAAGATTCAGCAGTCTGCTTTGGTGAGCATACAAAGGTAAAATCATGCTTCCAATGTCTGTAATGTGGGAATAGTGTGAGAGAGTATTCCTATTTGCCATCTTTCCCCTTGGCTATGCTCATATTATGGGAAAATAAAACTGTTACAATTAGATTTTATCCTTTTCAAAAGCATATTGATGTTTTTAGATAAACTAGTGAACACAATATGTCATATCAAAGAAAGAAAAATTGACTATAAGATAAGAATGTGAAATCACAAAGGATCCATAATTACACAGTAGTTTAGTGAGACACAATCCATTTAGGACTCAGAACAAAGGCTGTCAACACTACAGTCTGCATGACTTGTTAGACTGTGCTCAGTGAGCCAGTAGTTACTTTACTGCCTCAATCAAAGACTAATAACAGTAATTAAAATTAAAAACTGGCAATACAAATCATTTGTGTATTTCTTATTTTTAATAGCTGTGAGAGTTGAAGACTTATGCTTGGCTTCTGTTTCTTGATCAACGTTACTATTCACAGACAGAAATTTTATTATATTACAATGCATCCATGCAAAGAAAATTAAGGCAACAGGAACATAGTTCTTTAGTACAATTTGACAGCTTGAGAACCAAAGTGCATAAAGCATTCAGTTTTACATGTTTATAGGTTATTGCTATATATTGATTTATATGTATCATACTTCCCAAAGTAAGTTCCCATGTCACAATTACTTGGATAATTTAAACTTTAAAAAGTCAGACAATTTTTTATCTACCCCAAATACATTCATTTCAAAATCCAGGTACATGCTGTTTTGATCCTTGGCCTATCTGTTGTCAGATAAATCTTTTCTCCCTTTTTAAAATAAGTACTGTTAAAGATGAAATGAAAATGCATTTCCAAGACTGTGCTACTCGTTGGCTTTTATCTGAAATAACGTCACTGGGATCTTTTCTATAACAAGTAGCCAAAGAATTTCTTTAACCTTTTTTCATCTGGCACCAGCTTTTTCAGTCCTCTTTCTTGCTTTCATACCTTGCATATGCAATATTTTTATTTATACCCTTTCACAATAAATCTGGCCAATAAGATAGTCTAGCTTTCCTAAAACCATAAAAGAAGATTCATCATATTTATTCCTCTCTTTCTAGAACCTAATATTCTGCATGTTACAGGAATATATTTAATAAGAAACTATATAAATGAAAACTGCAAAATAAATCAGGCTATGGAATATGTTACCACAGCAACAACGAAATCAAATCTCTGTTACTGTAATCTGAAGTGAAAGCATAAAAATACACATTTTCTATATTTTCTCTCTATCATTTCCTGTAGAGTCAGGAAAATAAATAGGAAAATGATAAAAAAAAATATGAGAAAATGAGATTGTAAACTGTGCTCCCTGAGGAATAGCCCTCACAGTTAAGTGCCATGCCTCCTGTTTAGAAATCCTGGAGTAAGAACTGTGTGTGGAAAGCCTGTGACCACTTCCATAGTTTGCCACATAAGATCACTGAGCTCCAGTGTTGCCACCATTAAAGTGATGTATAACTGCCATCCTGTCAGTATGATGAGACTTTGAGGACAAGTAATAATATTAAGGAATTATAGTAATCTAAACTATTATTACAGTATTATAATATGAATCGCTATATAAGGTAATATAGACAAAGTATTTAAAATTGCGTGGTTCTACTTTGTTGCTTGTAGCATTCCGACCATTGCCTTCTTGGATTTTTATCTTTCGTTCCTGTTACCAAGAAGAGAACTGGTGGCTAGATCATTTGAGCAAGAGAACTGCTTTGTTTTTATCCAATGTTGTTTCAGCTTCAGGCAATAGAATGGGGACCTTACCGCTGTCCCTTTCAATACTAAATCATTTATTGTTCCGCATCCCTCATTTTTGTTGCTTTCTCTGATGTGTACTGTTAGATCTTTTCATTTTGAACCTGATTGCTGCTTAAAATTGTTGCTGTAAGAAACAGGTCAAGTTTCATCTGACTGCTCATACATCTGCAGCTTGCTTTCATAGTCTGATTTGAAGCCCCTTCCTACTAATCAAACTGACCCCACACACAATTACTTGCTCTACCCTATAAGTCTCTCTGATTACCAAATTTTGCAATCTTAGCCAGTTTTAGGCCACATTCCCCCACTTATGAATCCTTATCTAAGACATCCTTATCTTAATTATTATCTCTTGATATATCAAGAGATAATAATTAGGTAGCAGATATTATAATATTTTATATGTGAACTATCTCATATAATTCTGATAACTTTTTCTTGCTACTACATAAGCTCTCAGAATTATAAGGCTATAAACTAATGGATTCCATTACTAATTTTACTTCATGCTTGATGGATCTCTAAAAGGGAAACATATTTCAACAATAACCTGATACAATAGCCAGGCCTCTTCTCAGGAGAAATGCTACTCTTGTGGGATAAGAGCCCCCTGCACTGAATATTATGTAGCTTAAATAGATACATTGCTTGCATATCATTTGATCTCAAGAATATTTCCTGATAATCTCTGGTGATCCCAAACTATTATGTCATATACTTTGCCCAATAGTAATGAGAAACCTGCACTAAAATATCCATCCTAAGGTATATAAGTCCAGACCACTGATCACTATTAATGCACACCTCGACTTCCCCTTCTGAGATGCTAAGACTCTGGAAAGTTGCTGCTCTTTACTTTATTAGTACATAAACTCACAGTTTTTTGTTTTTTTTTTTGTTTTTTTTTTTTTTTTTAGTGTTGTGGGCTTAACAGAAAAGCTAAAGTGCACATTATTCCCAATGAACTAGCTGTATTATTACTCGCATTTGATATGGAAAAACACAATGTACAGATCAGTTTAGTTATAGTATGGATTTCAAACCCAAACCTTTAAAGTAGTGTGACCTTAAAGTTATTCTTCTTTCTCCTCATGGGATATGTCTTTACTAATGTCTAATGATTCTGATAACCACATGACATCACATACTTAATTGAACCCACTGTTAATAAAGATGGTAAATAAATTTTATTTCAGTGTCCCTGTGTGGAAGTAAATTGGTCTAGATATGAAAATGGGTCCTACAGTGATTCTGAGGGTGATAATGATTATGAATCTGAAGCCATCATTGTCCATCAAAGCTTGGTGCCTAAAAATGGAGCTAGGTCATTATTTAAGAGCCAGTGAAGGTGCCTAAGGTCAGATTGCTTTTGGTTTTTGTTTTAAAACTCTTTCTATCTCAGTTTTCAGCATCTCTTTTCCAGTTATTTGAAAATATTTTTAAAATGATATATACAAAGTATTTAGGTGAGTGCTTGGCATATAGCATACACTCAATATATATCTATATAAAGTTTGTAATGCCTCTTTTTTAAAGAGTACAAATAAGAATTAAAACAGAAAAAAAATACAAAAATGATACAGAATTTCACTCAATAAAGTAATAGGAATTTCACAGTACATATTGTAATACATAGTGTTGTCTTCCAACCACTTATTCATATTACCAGAAATATGCCTGTAAAATTGGAAGAAAAAAAGAAATAAGTGTATAAGAGATTGAGAGAAAAAGTAGAAAAATTAAAACAAGAGACAAAGCAAATTACGTCTGCCACTTTGCATAGACCAGCATAAATGCACAGTACAGTTGTCCAAACCATCCTGCTCATATACCTAGAAAAATCTTTCCACAACTCCCTCTCCTTCTCAACACAGCAACTCTATACTTTTGAATAAGTTCATTCCCTTTATCCAGTATCTATTGTACCCTTCAGATTCCATTTTTCTCTTTTAGGTTCTCAAACTAAAGGAACAATGCAATCTTTGCACTTATGGGTCTGATTTATTTCACTTAAGAGTATGTTCTCTAGTTGCATCCAAAACCAACAAAAGGGCTAGCCAAATATTTCAGCAGATTAAAGTGCCTGCAAGCAGCTACAGGGGCCAAGAGTTTGCTCCCCAGGACTGCGAAGCTGGCCCTGCCCCTGGGGCATGCAGAGAAAGTGAATGAGCCTGGGTGTGTTGGCGCATTCCTAAAGTCCCAACATTTGGGAGGCTGTAAACAGGAGAATCACTACAAGTCTGATCTGGTAGTGAGAGCCTGAACACACTGTAGACACTTCCCTAAAATACAATAAAGAAATAAATAAATAACTCAAATTTATAATGTCTTATAGCTGAATTACATTGTCTAAAAATACCATATATTCTTTATCCATTCTACAGTTCATGGGCATCTGGGTTGTTTCCATGTTTTAGCTGTGACAAACAGAGCTGCTATAAGCATGGGTGAACATATATTGCTGCGGTATGAGGTTTTCAGTTCTTCTGTAAAAATACTCAGGAAGGGAATAGCCTACTTGGATGGGATTTCCAAACTTAAATTTGCAGGAAATCTCCACAATGATTTCCTTAGTGGTTGTACCAGTCTGCACTCCCATCAACAGTGGAGAAGAGCTCCTTTTTTTCCACTGCCCCTTCAGCATTTGTTACTGGCTTAGTTTTTAATGTTAGTCATTCTTTTTAAGGTAAGATGGAATCTCAGTGTTGTTTTAATCTACATTTCTTGAGTGGCCAATGGTGTTGAACATTTTTTACTTGCCATTTGTATTTCTTCCTCTAAGAAGTGTATATTATTCTCAGATGCCCCCTGATTGTTTTTTAATTCCTTATATGTTATAGATGGAAGGCCTTTGTCAGAGAGACTGTCAGCTATATTTTCCCAGTTTGTGGTTTTTCTTTTTACTCCATTGGAGATTCGTTTTCAAGTGCAGAAACTTTTGAGAAAGATGAGATCCAAGCTATTGCTTCTTTGAAGTATTTCCATGCAGTTTGTTTTTTGTTCATGAAATCTCTACCTACCTCTGTCTTTAAGATTTCTACCTACATATGCCTCCAGAAGACTTAGTGTTTCTGCTTAAATATTTAAATCTTTGATTCATTTTAATTGTAAATTTGTGCTTGCTGATAGGTATGAGTCTAGATCGATTTATTTATTTATTTATTTATTTATTTATTTAGTTTAGGGAAGGGTCTACAGGGTTGTTCAGGGTCTCACTACTAGATCAGACTTGTAGTGGGCCACTTGTTTACAGAGTCCGAGGAGCTAAATTTACAGGTACACACCACCACGCCCAATTTGATGGGTCTAGTTTCAGACCTCAACATTTTGAAAACCAGTTTTGTTGAGTGTTTGCAGTTGTGTCTGCATCTTCTAATCTGTTACACTGATTCTCAGGTCTGTGTCTACGCCAGTACCATGCTGATTTCATCACATCAGCTTTATAGTATAATTTCAGGTCAGGGATTGTGATATACCCTGCCTTGACTTTGTTTCTCAGGATTGCTTCTGATGTTCTGGGTCTCTTCTGGCTCCAAATGAATTTGAGAAGAGTTCTATCTAGCTCTGTAAGGTATACTAATGTATTTTATTTGGGACTGCATTTAATCTGTGTAACAATTTTGGGAATATGGGCATTTTCACAATGTTGGTTCTTCCTATCCAGGATCATGGAATATCTTTCCATTTTCTCAAATCCTCTTCAATCTTTTTTCTCAGAGTACCATAATGTTCACTGTGTAAAGCTTTTACATCCTTTCTGAGACTGATTCCATATTCTTTCATCTTGTTGGATGTCACTGTGAAAGGTGTGGTTTTCCAAATTTCTCTCTTAGTGTGTTCATTCTTCGTGTACAAAAATGCTACTTATTTTTGGGTGTTGACTTTGGATTCTGCTACATTGCTGAAATTGGTGATTAAATCTACAAAATTCTTGTTGGAGTTTTTGGCTTCCTCTATGTGAAGTATCATGTCATCTGCAAATAATAATAATGTCACTTCTTTTCCAATCCTTATTTCTTTTATTTGTCTCTCTTGTTTTATTGCTCTGGCTAATGTTTTCAGAACTACAGCGAATAGGATATAAACAGATATAACATTCTTATCAGAAGTTAAAATATATAGAATAGTAAAGGCAAGCAAAATCATTTCACCATGTCATTGGCTAAGAAATGCAGTTTATGAGAAGCCATAGCACTCTCCTTTGATAGCAAACTGTAGTAATAAATCTTCTCCAGGAAGAAGAACACTTAAAGGACTTGTCTTATTAAGAACATGTTGCAAACAGAGATTCTTCAAAATAAAACTGGTATTTTGGTTTTCTTATTTTCAATTAATTCATTACTTTATTACACTAGTAGTGGAAGATAAGCATAAGATAAAAGTAAAAAAAAAAAACTGAATTTGCTTGCATGAACAAAAAACAATGATAGAAATATAAACCTTTGCCAACGTGACTAATCTGAGCTGGATTCTTAGGAAACCACAGAAATTCTTAAAACCTTGAATGAATAAGTATTGTGCTCTAGAAGGACAGATGCTTGAGCTGCAGAAAAGTAAAGAAAAAAATAAAAAGATGAGAAAGAGTGAATGAACAAAAAAACTGATATGAGGCTAAAAATGTCAGAGGACTTTTCTCAGTAACATGCCAATAGAAAGTATTTAGGGCCTAATGGCATCCAAGTTTTGGAAAATTGATGCTCCTTCAGTACATAATGCTAAGTGATATAGATATATGTGTCTGACATGGAAGGTTAAACATTATACGGTTTTTGTTACATGGTGAACTCAGAATCACAAATAATTATAAATATCAAAATAACAAGAGGAATTATTAAAAAAAGTGATAGATATTATGGAGACGGGAAGAGTGTCTGGGATCCAAGGAGCAGGAGGAAAAGGGTAAGAAAAAAATTGGTAAAGAAATCAGATGAGATACAGGTAAGCACTGTCCACTGTTGTAGGGCAGTGAGTTAGATAGAAATATAATAGGCAGTCAGACAGGGTTAGGCCCTCAGAAGAGGCCAGCATGGACAAGAAGATACCTTGCAACTATGAGTGAGACAGACACTCCTGCTGTGGGCCAGACCTCAAGACAAAGGATGAAACAAATACATACATTGCTAAAGATAAGCAACCAGGATTGGTATTCTAAATAGGTCTCCATCACCTTGAGGAATGCAGAAAGGTCACTAATCCAACCCCCTACAGGGAAAATCCCCTGTTCTATATTCTTGCCTGCTTTCTACATGGCTCACTTCCCTATTTGATGCAATTTAAACAATTTTACCTGAGCAACTATGCTTGCAGTCTTATTTGTGGACCATAGTATTGTCCCACCTCATGTGGGAGTTCCCATTTCTTCTACTTTAGACATGCCTCACCTCATTGTTTTCCTCTATAAAACTCCCTAAGAAAGACAGATTCCAAGGCAACCCACTCATGTGCCTTTCTTTCCCTCTCTCAGACAGAAGCTTTCTTTCTGCCAATAAATACATTCTACTCTTAACCTGCACCTCCATTCTTCCTAAAATTCATTCTTTGGTTTTAAAGAATATGAACTCTTCCCAGGTATTTTTCAGGTTGGAAGGTTCATTCCTCTCTATCAGTACCAATATCCCACCATAAATGTGTGCATTATGTGTTGTAAAATATAGTAATAAAAAAATTAAAAGAAGAAAAAAACTAAAATGTTTTAGTTTTACTACAATGGTGCTATTCAACTTCCCACTTCTCTAATTGTCCACTATATTCAGGCTGTACACCAATGCATGGCACTAACATTTTTATAACTGTATCTACAATTTGAGAAAGAATCCAAATTCAGGGTCTGTACTACCCTGAGGAGCAAAAACAGCCATCACAAATGCAATCACAGAACTGTTAAGTTGACCACCGAACTGGATAAAACTGGGATGGGCTCTAGACTTCCACTGAAAAGTCTCTTAGGGTTGAAGCTGACCTCATCTTGACTTTAACAATGAACACACAACTGATATCTGTTACATGAAAAAATAAAATTTACGATGGGTTCAATTTCTACCAAAAAGAAGGCAATGATATAATTCTATTACTGATATTACTATATGTGAATAGTTAACATTTTTCCCTAAGATAGAAAAATACCAGAGTATTGTACAACTAAGATTTATATTTTTCCTACTGTGAAGAAATCTCCCAAATTTTGGAGATAAACAATAATTCAACTCTGCAGCCAAAAGCAAAAGAATATAACTAAACAAAAATGCTGTCCCCTTTGTTGTTTTAAAACATGAATTTATGATATTGCTCCTTTTATGTGACTGAATGTAATTCCTTCATGCTACTGAAAGTGCTTAGCTATTAGTTGTATTTAATAAATTTGTTCATTGTATATAAAAATGTAATCAAAGTTACTTAGCAACAAAAATTTGACATTGCTATTCATAGTTTTAACACAGTTATGGCTTTACTCAAGTCAACTGAGCACACTATTGATCACATTTTTTAGTTATCTCCCACAACGGAATCACTATTGTCCAGATTCAAAACCAGTAATCTTGAAATTGACATTGTATTGGTGATATTGACTTAAGAGTCATCCAATCTTTAGTTATCAAATGGACTCAAAACGATGCATCTATGAATATTTATAGATTGTCAAAATACATTCCCAGTACTGAAAAGAAAAATGAAAATCCAAACATCCACTCTTTTTCCAAGGTTTTAATGATTTTTTCATTGTCTATTGATTAAACATAAAAATGTCAAGGATCTAGCTCAGCCCTATGTCACGCTCCTTTCTCTCCTCCCTATCACCTTTAACTCCTCACCAGAGCTGAACATCCTAGCACTCCATCATGAAACAAAATTTCTGTATTCTTTCTCTCTACCTAACTCCTTATATTTGCACTTTTTCTTCCTGGAAGAACTCATACATATGGTCAACGGCAAAGTTCTACTTATAATTTATGAAACATTAATTTCTCATAGATGGTTAACTGTCATCTGTTCTATGCTCTCAATACATTTTGAATGTCTATTCTCTTTTTCTTCTCACCTACATAACTTATTTGGGAATTCAACCCACTGCAAGATGGTAGCAATTCTGAAACAGGGGCAAAATTCTCAATCATAATATAGCAACTGTTTTGAACTTAAGATTTGAAAGTTTCCCTGAAAGGCTCATTTTCTTCCCAGTATTTTTCTAATGAGACTTTTCAGCTATAAACTCTTTGAATATAAACATTTATATATTCTAAACAATATGTTTGACAATTTACATATACTAAATAATATCTTGGTTATGAGCTAATAGGCTTAAGGGAAGATAGATACAGCTATTGAAAATGAAAATCCAATTGGTTAAAGTTCTTTAAACACAGTAAATTATGGTAAGAGATAATGTTTCAGAGTAAAAATCCATTTTCAGGATACTCTGCTTTTCCCAAATCATTGTTTTACAGTAAAGGATTTTTAATAGGAATACAAGAAAAGTGCTGTTATATGCCTTGGAGCATGGGAAGGCAACACAGGGTGTTGATTTCCACTATTACTTATGGCCAAATTTTCCAGATAGGTGGTGTTTGCCATGTGTCTCCAGTGTAAAGTTGTTTTCCTTTTGCATCTTGTTAGGAGATAGTTTGTGATTGGGTAATTTGATATTTTTTTCTATATCTATAAAATTTTCCCAGTCATTATATCAGAATTATTGTTTTTCATAACTTCTGCATGTATTTTTCATATATTAGGACATATATTTTCAGAATAAATTTCTAGAGGTTGATTAAGTGAACCAAAGGTAAATGAAAAAATATGTTGTTGAATTCAGTATTGAAAAATACCTCACTATTTGGGATTTAGTAAGTTGCTTTTACAGCAATGTGTGACAGTTTTGTTTCCAATACTTACAAATAAAAGCATCATAATTTTAAAATTTTACTAGTCTAATAGGTAAAAGTATCTCAACCTAGTTTTTACTGGCATTTTCAAATTAAAATGACTTCAAGAATTTCAAATATTCTCAAAAGTCAACTTCATAGTGTATGTGCATATGTGTATAAACAATGCTCAGGCTAGTTTTTTGATCATTTTTGTATTGGAGGAGTTTTTTTGTTTGTTTTTTGGTACCTTCCTTTACTTGGAAATCTCTGCAGTGATGTTCTTAAAGTATCTTTATTGTGATATTCCTCTGTGATGTATCTGGCAACATTTTCTATCAGTTTGCTATTTGTTTTTTCCATTTCACTAATTTCATGTAAATTTTATAGTGCAATGTATTCAAATGTATAAATTTTTCTTATTGCTTATGTCTTATGATCACAGGGAGTATTGCATTTCACCAAGTTGACAAATTCAGCATTTTTGTATTAAATTGATATTGATCTTACACTTTTGTGAAGTGTAACATGTGTTTTGTCCTATTTTTTTTTTCCAAATGACTAACTAGACACCTAGGAATCACTTAATCAATTCTAGGACATTGATTTGAGTTATCACTAAAGCTATCACTTCTAACTATTTTTTCTTATCTCAGCACTTCTTATTTCTTTCTATTTATCTGCCTATTCATTCCCCCATCACATTGTTTTAATTATAGAATTTTATACTATTTTAATATCTGGTGAGGCTACTGCACCCTGTGGGCTATTTATTTGATATTCTGACTATTATAGCAAGTCCCTCCATCCTGAATACGTACATCCACTCTGATTTTATCACAGTGTCTACACTTTTCAATGTTCTGGAACAATTCTTCTAAATTTTACAGCATGTTTATGAACTAGGGTTTGATTTTGTTTCAGATTCTTTTAATGAAAAATTCAACTCAAATGCAATACACACAGATTAAGCATATATTTCTTAAGCTTTGATAAATGCATCTAGCTGCATGACTTAAACACCTATCAAAATATGAATAATGATAGTTAAGGTAGATATTTCATACATCAACTTTTAGCTCCAGGATCAATGACTTATTTGCTTTTTTATAATTATTTTCTGTAACACTAAATTATATTATTTTGTTGAGAGTTCATTTTCTGTCTCTTAGTTTTTTCTCTCTCCCAAACACACACACACACACACACACACACACACACACACCACATACCCCCAAAAGTATTAAAATATATCAATATACATTATATCATCTATAAATGACAAAGATGATGTAAATTTTTTTGGTCTTATCTTGAAGAATGACCTATAATTGAGCATTTTCTCAACTACAAGGATAAAAGTTAAAGGTGTCATCACACATCAACTCTTCTTATCCTGTAATTAACATCTCATAAATGCCCTGAGCCTCAGTTGTTACTGCTAAATGTAACATAAAATATCATGCCTCAGTGACTGCAAGCAATGTGATAATGTTAAATATACCCACTTTTATTTTCACTGTAACATTAGTTAAGAGCAGTCATTACTCTTGAAGAATGAGAATCGCTGGTGATAAATATTTCTACCTATAAAAAAATAATTTCCAAATGATTTATTAAAAATGAGTCAATAAATTTCAGGAAAGCAGATCAGCTTTTCATCTGCAATTACACAGTGAAAAGAAATAGTGAATATAGTAATTCCCATATAGATTGGCTATCTGTCCAGCAGCTTTTATATGTTGCTATTATCTATTAAATGGAGTTCTCCAAATCATTATTTGTGTTTATTTACTCTTACTATGAAAATACTTCATATGTGTATTCCATAGTCTTTGTTTGTTTGTTTTTTGTTTTTTTGGTGGAACCGGGGATTGAACTCAGGCCCTTGCACTTGCCAGGCAAGCACTTATTCAAATGAACTACCTCCCAGATCCCTGTATTCTATAGAAAAGGACCACCAGAAGAACAAGTTTCTTCTCTAAAATGATAAAGATATAAAATAGACAGATTAGATGTGGGTTCTATATGTAAAGAAAATTTAATCTGTAAATATTTTAAGAGATAAAATTTTCATTTATTAAACAATATGCACTTAGGACCAGGAAATTAGCTCAGTAGAATAAGCACTTCCCTTGCAAGCGCAAGGGTCTAAGTTCAATCCCCGGTTCTGTAAAAAAAAAGTATGCATTTACTATTTAGACAAAATATTCTTCTTTTTTCCCCACTTATGTGTTCTGGATATGACCTGGAAAAATTATTAGCTTAGCCTTTTTTTAAAAATTTGATTATTCATTTATTTATTTATTTATTTGATACAGAGCCTTGCTATGCAGCTTGGATTCATAAAGACCCTCCTGTCTTAGCCTCCCCAGTGCTGGGATTACAGGCATGTGCCAGCATGCCCTGTTTAGGTGGCCTGTACAGTGTGCACAGGGGTGAGTCCAGCATGGCAAGCCATACCAAGGATCAAATTGGGGTTCTTGCACTTGACACGTAGCTGCTTAGTCTGCCGAGCTACCTCCCAGCCAAGCTTAGCCTTTTTAATTTATATTTAATTGACTTATTTTTCTTAAATTCTTTTGGAATAAATTGGAATTAAAAAAACCTTTTTTTTTCTGCCAACTCCCATGACTCCTACTGTGTCAATGATGGCTTTCTTGCTAATCCAACCACATGAATTCATGATTGCTGAATGAATTCATGCTTGAAGCGAGAACATATGTTCATTGCATCTCCTTTCCTACCTTCTCACACTGAGCAGTAACCATACTGGGTAGATTTAACTTCTATTTCCATATTCCAGTCCCTTCTCATTAGTTTCCACATGATTTAATATCTGGATTCCAGCTTTGGGAATTACTCTCTAGCCAACAAATAAAATGAGTTTTTTTTTTTAATATGAAGATAATGAATGCGAATAAACACATTCAGCTCTGTGACCTAGGGAGGTGAGGTGAAAGCTGGCAAAAGAGGACAAAGACTTACAGAGTGGGATGTACTAAGCAACCAAGACCATTAAGACAGCACTCCTCTTGCTATAATACGCAATGTCCTTGAGAGTGGAAATTTTCTATTCTTATATTTTTCACAGATTGCATAATAGTATCTCTTGAATCATAGGCCCAGCAGGGTTATCTTTTAACATTATGCATGGGGAAAGTGCATCACAAATCAGAAAAAAAGACCAGAATAACAGCCTTGCACATAGGTAATAACTGTCAGAATTGCTGATGTCTTTTTGCAGTTCCAGACACTCAGGTGGCTGAGGAAGGAGGATGGGAAGTTCAAGCCAGTCTAAGTCATTGATGAAAAAACAAAACAAGCAACAAAAACCTAGTAAGGGTTGGGACAGATCAGTGGTAAAACGCTTATTTAGCACATATGGCAAGGCCCTGGTTCTATCCCTTGTGCAAGAAAAACTGTTGACTGTATTACAACAAGAATTCAGATGTTTGAACGTCCAGAAAAATTATGTCCTTTTCTTGTTGCATTCAGGAATTAGTGGGGAACGATCCTTATCACATAGTGCAAGGAGACATAGCTCACCTCTTGCGATCTATACAGCAACTGATTATAAACAAACAAAAAAAACAGAGGAGTTCAAATTTCAGACACGGTTCATCATAACTCATTTTAGGAATAAAAATCATTAAAGCACTATTTTTCTTTTTCATAAACTCTTTTTTTATCAGGTTTTCTTATTACTAAGCATTTTTTGTACCAGTGCTTGCCTGAGAGATGCTTATGCTGCTGATCTATCTCTCTGGCACTGGTAAGACATCTTCAGTCATTTTACTGACATAACACAGAATAATAAATAAAAACAGTGAAAAATTTCATTGTTCTGTCACTAATCAATAATTACAACTCATTTAGAAGTCATTGTAGCATTCTTTTAGAAATTTAAATTTTGCCTATGTTAAATCTTTGATTTCATATGCAAGATTTGTGGACAAAATATAGAATGATTTTATCCTTGCAATAGTGATATAAATTGCAAACAATGCCTATACAGCAGGCAGGAATGGAACAAAAGAATGTACAGAATAAAGGGTGGGGAAAAGTGATAAAAATGGAGGATTTTATGAAGTGGTGAGAAGACACAGCCATCACATACCACTTTTAGTATTTTTGAATATTAAAAATAAAGCCTAAATTAAATAAAGTATGAAAAAATAAAACTAATAAAGAGAAATGTTGGTTACTCTACTGAATTCATGCACCTATGATATATGAATGGTAATGGAAAACACATATCTGACAAAAGTAAACACAAAAGTGAGATATAAATGAAGGACCATTTTGTACTGAAAAATATATAAATATTTGTATATACAAAATAGCATAGACATACATATACTTTCTCTTAGTTCAAGGAGAAGAAAGTTTTGAACTAATAGTGTTTAGACAAGACATCATGTCTGCATCAAGCACTATGAATAACTACTACAAAGACAACAATATGCAATGTACCAATTATTGTAACTGTACTACTAACCTGTTTTTTCCTTCATTCTTTAGGCAAATGACCATAGTATGGCCTCATGGGAAAGAGGAAATGTCTCTTGAATATACTTTAAATCCTTGGTAACAGGTAAAATACATGGCTTTCAATAGTAAGAGAAAAAAGTGATATTTTCACCAAAGAAAAGAATAAACCTTATTTTATTTCAGCCTTTGTGCTTTAAAAGAGAATGTTACAATGTTACAAAGAAAGCTTCAAGAGTAGCAAATGGAGATGTTAACTGATATACAATTCCTCTTTCCACATGCCACAGGAAGGAATGAGTTGTCACTGGAATCTGTTACTGGAAGCCTCACACAGAACTTCCTTTATTTCGCAAAAAAGGAGAAAGAAAAAGTAAAGAAAAGAGAAAAAAGCTGCAGTTGCTATTCTCAAATTATTGTAAACTCAAGGTCACTCTGTCAGATCACAAATAGTTCCATAATTATAAACTGTAGCTTAAAGAATAAACTCAAACTCAAGGCAACCTGCAAAGGAAACACGTACCTAAAATACAAAATGGTTGAAGTAGGTGAAGTACTGAGTTAAAGAATTATTACAATAAGCCTAAGCACAATAGGTGTTGCCTTTGCAAATAGTGGTAAGAATCATTCAACCTTGACTAAGTTTACTTACATAACAACTTGTTATATTAGTGGCAATGACACCTAAATAATAGACTTCACAATAGAAACTTCAAGCTAAAATTTTGTAGGTGGTAGCACTTTAAGAACATTTCTCAAAGGTTTATAATATAAATTTTCAACACATGATAACAAATTCAACCTTCAGAAAGATCTGAGTGTATGTATGTATACATACATGTGCATCCTCAAAATGTGGGATAAAGAAATAGAGAAAATTCCCAAAACATTAAGAAGTTAAGATATAGAAGAACATTACTTTAGAATTGCTAAGAGAATATGTGTATTATAAAATGAATAGTTCCTTTTGGTGGTATGTCATTAAAGTAATTGCATCTTCTTAGTTGTTTTGATATTTAACTGCATTTGCTAATCTTAACATGTACTTCCAGGACCTCTCTGTAATCTGTATTCTTCTGTAGTCATTTAAGATTTCCCTTTTACTGTACCTTCATATTTTTCATTTTGGTTCATAATTGAGATTTGTGCCCTCCTGGAGGCGTGGCTGAGTCAACATGATTCTAATGATTCCTGCAGTGGATAGAGGCAGGAGTACCATAAAGCTACATGCACGAGTGTGTTTGAACACCCAAATCAGCAGTTATATCTAATTTTATATTATCATGATATTTTCATAAACAGTCCCCCCAATTTAACTTCAGACACATATCAGATATGGGCTTGCTTTTTCCTGAAGGCCTGGTCTCAATGTGTCACATATTTAAGGCCATCTGAGCCAGTTGTGGTGGCTTGCACCTCTAGTCTTGAGAGGCTGAGTCAAGAGGATAGCCAGAAGCCAAGAGTTCATGACCAACCTGCAAATTATAGTGAAGCTCCATTTCTAAAATCAGTATAAAAATTATAAGTAAATTCAGATCATATGAGCTAATAGATGGAAGCATTCAGCCCTAAATATTTCAGCAAAACAGAAGTTCTATTAGAAACTATGATTTCCTGGGTATATTTTGCATCTATGCTCACAGAGAATAAGACCTTCCCAGGGTACCATAAAGGGAAAAGACTACAGGACTGTCTCAGAGGCCTTAGATACAGTCCCCAAAGAACACCCATAGGCATGACCAACTGAATATAGTTCAAGGGCAGCAGGACTGGTAAACTGTGACTTCATTGTAAGGAAAAAATGAAAAGGTCTATTTGTAAGTGGATTTTGAAATGATGAAACAGAACTTCAGGTATGCTAGAAGCACACAACATATTACTAGTGAAATCCTCAATTACTGTTTCCTGACAACAATGAATGAAAATAATTAGATCTAAATGTAGGCTTGGGGAAATGGTGAGACTGGAGAAGTGAGGACAGGTAAAGAGATGAAGAAGCAGGCTTTCACACCAAATCCCTTAAACTCAGATCTTGACTATCATTTGTTTAGAGTAAGGACTTTGTATTGTGACTTCATCTTTTGCCTTAATTTCCTCATCTTTAAAATGAAATTAAAAAAATACCCAATGTTAAGAATGCTGAGAGACTCAAATGAATCTATCAAGCACTCAATGAAGTGCCTGCTTCAGAGTGATCAGTGAGAGCCAGCCATTATTACCATCATCATAAGTTGTAATTGAGATAGGCTAGGAACTAGATACAAAATAAATAAATATTTAAGAGGAATTTAAAATTTGGTAATTTGTTTTGATGTGTTGAATAACAATGAATTGAAATCACTAATAGAGATAAGAAATATAAAAAAAAACCAGTATATGAGGTAAAGAGAGATATTACACATAATTTTATGAAAGTGTTAATAGTACACCAAAACTAGATAATGATGTTAGTCAAATATTGAGACAAATAACGGGATATAAACAATAGACTATTGTCCACAAAACTACTAATGGAAAGAAAAATTGGGTCAGATTTCAATACTAATGTATAAGACAGGTCAAACAAAAATAAAAATGAACTTACAGGGAGGCCTAGGAAGTAATACCAAAGAAAAAGTGTTGATAAGATTTGAGGAAAAGTGATTTTGTGGAAGACTTAGTCAAAAGGACACAATACGAGAAAAACTGAAAGACTATGCTTGGTTTCCCAACATGGAGGTCTCTATGACCAAAATGAAAATAACTTGAATATGTCTAATGGGGCAGGCATCATATTGCACTGGAGTGAGTATGTAGATGCAATCAGTAAAGCTTGCTCTTACTCAGAGTTTAGTGCTTCAGCACAAGTAAGAAATAAACAACACCCACAGAAGGATACCTGGTCAAGAGAAGGTGTGTTTTTTCCATGACAGTTCCTCACCTTTTCTCTGAGAAAAAATATTTATAGTACGAGGAAAGAATAGGGAAAGGGAGAATAAAAACTGAGGAAATTATGTGGCTACTATCATATATATATATATATATATATATATATATATATCACTGTATATTCTAGTCATATTTATACATGCATATATATAGTCATAGTCACTCTAGAATATGCAGTGATTTATATATTCACAGCCTATGAGTAGACTGAGTAAATAAATATTCCCATGGTAGTAGGTCAATGCCCCAGGCTATTGAGATTCCATTTATGAAAAGTCAAACTATTCTCTGGATTCAGTGACAGATGTATTTTCCTTTATAATAACTAGTTCCACCAGATTTCTGCTATGAATCTGTGGAATCCATTATCTGATCTCTATGAGATTGTCATCTTACTGTTCTAAAAAGTGCAATGTCACCATGTTGTTGAATACTACATCTAACAGATATTCATGGTCTTTCCCTGTAGTTTTAATCACCTACACTCCTACTACCTACCTAGGATTTCATATAAATAATTTGGATGTTATAACTAAGTTAGATGTGACTAAATACATATATATTCTGTCCAGACATTTCAAAATATATTTTAAAGGATTTTTCTGAAAAGAATTTCTTGTCTTTTTTAAAAAAAAATGAACATACTTTTCTGCTGGATGGTTAAGACCAAGATAAATCAAGGTATATATAATAAGAAATGTAACTTTTGTTTTTCACAAGGTCAGTCAAATCCCCTCAGGATTTACCCTAAAACCTTGTAGCGCAGTTTGTAGGTCCTTTGTCAGTGTCAGCTATGTGCATGAGTCATGGCCATTGCTTGACCAATTTGCTCTCTGTGAAAGCCTGAGAGAATGTT
>NDGN011557262.1:8105-20507 GCA_002564285.1 Tympanoctomys barrerae | reverse complement strand
CCGCCCACTGGCTGCCCTGACTAATTACACATTTGCCCGGCAAGCCAAGCTCTCCACATTGCAGATCTTGCCCTAGTAGAATCTCTCTCATCAAGCCCTCACGGCTGATAAAAATAGGAGAAAAACAAAACTAAGAGCCTTTGAATGTTTGCTGGTAAAGTAGATCTTAAAAAATTCGGTCATAAGCCGGGCATGGTGGCACACACTTGTAATCTCAGCACTGTAGAAGCAGAGGCTGGAGAATCATCATGAGTTTGAGACCATCCTGGGCTACAAAGTGAGTTTAAGGCCAGCCTGAACTGCATAGCAAAACCCTGTCTCAAAAAGACCAAAAAAAAAAAAAAGTCATACAGACACCTATAATGGACAATTAGAAGATAAGTTAAAGAGAAAAACAGGTCATTGTCAAGGTTAGACCTGACTAACAGTGCTGTCCCAAATAGTAAATGCCAGAAGAAAATCTCTTTTTTCTTGTCACCTCTCATCTGCTCTGGTTCTTATGGATGAGTGCTCACAGCAGATTCTCATTACATGAATCCTTGCTGTGCTTACTACCATAACTAATTGGGGCCACCCTATAAAATAGCATGGCCAAAAAAAATAGCATGGCCTTAATAAGCTAGAGGCCAGGCAGTGCTTTACCAGGCAGGTAAAGGCTCTCCCAGTGCAGCAACCTACACTGCTTTATCATCACAGCAGGAAGCTGGGAGCCTGGAAATGCGGCTGCCACTGTCCCAGGCACCTGCTTTCCTATCCTTCCCTAGCAAGGAAATGCCCACGGCTCACCGAGAAGGAGGGAAAGGAGTAAAATGGGTGCAGAACCGATGGCAGGCTTCGGAAGAAAGAAAGCTGACCCTGGCAAGGGGCCTTGGGACCTGGCGAAGGATACTGCTATGAAACCGAGGAGTAGAAATGCAAAAGAGAAAGAGATGTAGGAGGGTCACGATGTCTGGCCAAATGCAGGGGGGAGGGGGGCGCATAACAGCGATTTTTAGGGTACACGTGAAATTTTCACTGTATTAGTGTTGCATACCAAAAATAAAGGTAACTCAGGGACCTGAGGGACAACTCCTGCACAGCCAGGGAAGGATGGCAGGGAGGATCTGCCCGGGTGTGAGAGCCGCACCTGAGACTCCCATACACGGCTGATGTGGAGGAGTGCAGGTGAGGCCCCCTGACTGCTCCCCCACCACACAGCTCCCACCTTGCAGCTGGGGAGAATAGGAGAACAGGCCGCATGTGCAGGAACCCCTCTTCTAGTACTCTGAGGTTGGCTCTGTACTAAGTCCAAAACAATAATCTTTGTCTGAAGTAAGTTCTTATTTCATGAGCATGGTACTTAGCATAAAAATTGCCTCATTTTCATATAATAATATTGTTATTTTTAAAATGGATAAACGCCTTTCCCACAGCTTTGCATTTTGATTCTGGGATGATCTCTATTATCAGCTCCTCCATTTTCACAGGTGAAGAAAAGGAGGTCCTCAAAGGTGAAGCATTTGCCCACGGCTGCCCAATCCCTGGCAGATGCCAGATGCGGACTGAACAACTGGACCCCTAATCTCTGCTGGAATCCACAGTGTTGCAGCTTTCTCTCTAAAAGCCTTGAAATGCTTACGAAGACCTCTGCTCTGGATCTTTGCTCTCAAAGGCCTCCACTGCTGGGGGCAGCATTGGGAAGTCCTTCTCTGCCTTATTGCACTGGTCCGGCCTGGACAAGTCTCCAGCTGTCCTGGGGTCTCAGTACCTGCTCCACTTGCCCCGCCTCCTCCCAGAATGTTGCATTCTCTGCCTGTACAGCTGCTTGTGCCTGGAGGAGGTGGTGCTAAACTCAACTCAAATTTTGGATCATCCTTTTTCCTATACATATGAATGATCATAGATAAGAATTCTAAATAAATTAGAGCCCTCTGAGCTGAAACCATTTTTGAGATCTTGTTAAAAACACTGACATTGTGTGTGGATATATGTGTGTGGTATTAAGGGGACTGAACCCAAGGCCTTTGCACTGAGCTACATACTCAAGCTGTGTTTTATTTGTGCCTTGAGACAGGGTCTTGCTAAGTCTGTATGTTGCCCAGGTTGGGCTCCAACTTGTAATCCTCCTACCTCAGCTCCAGTAGCCTGGGATTACAGGCTATGTTGCAGACCTAGCTGCTTCATTCTCTTCAGATATGTTTAAAAAGCTGTGGGCTAGCCAAGCACTTTAGCACACACTTGTAGTCTCAGCACTTGGGAAACTGAGACAAGAGGAGCCCTCCCAAATTCAAGGTCAGCCTGAGCTACATAGTTCAAGGCCAGTCTGAACTATTTAGTGAGATTCAGTCTCCAAAAACAGCAAGACATTGTGGGCGAAAGTCCTTGTTGATTACTTCCACTTTCACAAGGTGGATTTGTTTTTAATTCTTTTAGCAACAGGGGCTGAGGACCCATCTGAGGTGGGCAGGCATGAAAAACACCGAACTCCAGGTTCAAGGATTCCAGCTAACAGAGGAAGAGCTTCCTCCTTCAGATCCAAAAGGGCCAGCGCTCTGCCCTACCGTGCACACACGGGCCTCTGTCCTTGCTGCAGTATTTTCTCCTCTGACCTCTGCAGGTAGCACAGGAAGGGCAGGGGGCACTGAGGAGGCAGAGCGAGTGTCTGGCTGTGCCTCTGGCTTCGCAGTGAACTCGGGGCTGAACAGACCCCTGGGCAAAGGAAGAAGTGACTACAATTCAGATGGCTTTCATGCTTCTCCTGGCCTGAAACCCTAAGACCCCAAAGCTTAGGTTTAGAGAGTGGGGAGGATGAGTTCAAAGAAGTTTTATACTTAAATTTGAAAGAGAAACCAAGTTTCAACTGAGCCATTTTTTTAAAACAAGAAATGAGGATTAAAGAGACTCTCAATTTGTTCCAAGATATTTCTTTTCATAAATCCCACCTAGTTAATTATATTAATTAATTATATTAATTAATTATTTAATTATATTAATTAGCCTCACTGATTAATGCTTCTGTTCATCTCTTTTAAATAGATTTTTTAAAAGGATAATTAAACAGAAAGGTATCTTACTCACACTCCTACCATCAAACACACCTACAGGAAGCCTTTAGCAGTAATCCACAGGTGTGCTTTTCCCCACAGGTCACCTGGGAAATCAGGAGAAGTGTGTGTGTGTGTGTGTGTGTGTGTGTGTGTGTGTGTGTGTGTGTGTGTGGTGTGTGTCTACATTGGGGACTGAACCCAGGCCTTCACACAGCCCCAGTCTTTTCTTTCTTTCCTTTTTAGACAGGGTCTTGCTAATCACTCAGTTGCCCAGGTCAGGCTTGAATTTACAATCCTCCTGCCCCAGCTTCCCTGAGAGCTGGATTACAGGCATGTGCCAACACATCTGGTTGAGAAGTACCAACATTTGAACCCTGCTCATCTCTCGCCTGAATTAGAAACTGATGGGGACCCAGTAGTCTGCATTTTAACAAGCTGCCCATAATCTTTTCTTTTTTCTTTTTTGGTAACTGGGAGCAACTCAGGACCTTGTACTTGCCAGGCAGGCACTTATGTCCCTGAACTACTTGCCGGCCCCAGTGACCTTGGTGTAAGCAGAAGTGTGTGGACCATGGATCTAAGTGCTTAGCCACTTGGTCACCACCATCAAATGTCCACATGATGGGTACTTGCCCACAGTGTGGAAGGTTCAAGAGGAACTAAGAACATCATGGCTGATCTCACAAACCCAGACTTCAGCAACAACAGAAACAACAGAGCCTCACCTTTTCCTTCTCTTTTGCAAGGTGCCTTTCTTGGGTCTTTTTTCTCATCTGTGCGTGACAATGATTTTTCTAGTTTAGGAATCTTTCTAAGATGGCTGGAGTTTTTTCTGACATTTTCCTTCTCTTCCAATTTCAACCTCAGGGCAGCCACCCTGGACAATATTTTCTTCTTTACTCCCTCAGCTAAATGTCCACTTCCTGAAGTTTCTTGCTTCTTCTTGACCTCCTCTGTTCTGGGCACTGCTAATCTAGCCCCCAGTACTTTGCCAATCTGTGTGTCTACATGGCTGGGCTTCTCCTCCCTTGGCCTTTCCCCACTGCTCAGGGTGGAGCCCTTCTGCCACGGGTCCTGCAGGAACTCAGGGCATTCCTCTGACTCACATTCCCCTGAAATGAAAGCCGAAGTCATTGAGGTGGAGCCGGATGAGCTTGGGAGTTTGGGTCCCCCACTTTGAGGCTCCTCTCCTTTCAGTTCCGCAATTCTACAGCTTATTGGAAAGTGTGTGATGTTCCCTTCAGGAGATGCGAAGCCAGGCAGGTGCGTAAGGCCACTAGAAGAGGGCACATGCTTCCTACACTTGTCCTCAATAGTTGCCCTTTCCTTTGAGCCAGGAAATGCATAGTAATGGCTATTGGGCTCAGCCAAGTCATCGTGACTTTGGCCTGTCGATTCATGAGAATCAACTTCAACAGACATCTGAGTCATTCTTGTAAGATAGTTAGCAGGAGATGAAGTGGGAGAAATGCACCCTGCTTTGTTCTCTTTCCTCTGGTCCGCCTCCTCTGAGGTTCTGTCGCTGCCCACCTGTATAGGGCCCATGCTGCATGCACTTGGAATTCCTTGCTCAGCTGCATTAGGACATGGGTCTTTCCGGATGGCAGCCTGGGCTTCCACTTCTGTTTCACTGCAATGACTTTGTTGAGCTTCTTCTCCCTTGCTGTCTACTTGGTCTTGGTTGATTCTGTTTTCATTTGGAATGGTCCCCCCACCGTTTGGGGGACATGGAACTTGCAGAATGGCAGGTGGGACTTCTACTTTCTGGTCCAAATTTCCATCAGTCAATTCTCCCTCCTGTCTGGAGAGCCCCAGGGTGAGATCAGAGGGCCCTAGTTTCTCAGCCCCAGGGTGCTCCACCCCACTTGTGTCATTAGTGGGATCGACAGAGGACTCCAGGATTCCAGGGAAGGCCAGAAACTGTTTAAAGAAGGCCAAGTGATCCGCCTGGACCTGGGTTTCCTCCTGGGCTTGACTCACACTATTAGCATTTTCCTTCCACCCAGTTCCAGATGCCTCTGATAATGAATCTGTGACCCACAATTCCTTTTCACCAATAGCATCCACAGATGACTCCAGGAATCTTGGCTGGCTCAGATCTTGAGATCTCCTCTGGTGTGTGGTACAAGCGAGAACAGTGCCCTCACAGGTTTCCCTGTGGTCTGCAAGGGCTGGACCAGTCTTGTCCCAAGGACTGGGAACCAAGACTTCTGTGTCTGTGTGAGCCTGATCTGCCAAGGAAGCCTCTGCCTGTGGAGCCTCAGGCAGAGCCCAGGGCCCATGGGGGAGTATGGGACTAGGCCCTGCCTCCATGTACTCAAGCTCCATTTCTTGTGTTGGTGGCCAGATTTCAGAAACTGAAGCCTCTAGGGTTATAATCTTCAGTTTTTTGTCTGCTTTCCAATGCCCTGGACCAGTCTCTTCAGATTCCTCCTGCAGGATTTTAGAGAGTGACAGGATATTGCTTAGTGCCTGGCTATCGTTTTCTACCATTGCTTCTGCTGCCATGGAAACACTGGTCCCCACACCTGCTATATGTCCTCTTTCCTTTCTGCAGTTTGCTAGGGAGTGCTCAAAGGGTACCAGGCTAGCTTCATCTTGTGTTGCAGAAGTGGGGAACAAACTTTCTTGGAAATCATCTGTTAAAGAAGAACTCTGGAGCGACTGGCTGTTTGGTTGGAGTCCCTTCTCTATCTCACTTCCTTTTTCTTGGAAATCCTCTTCAGGGCTTCTGTCTGCTCTGACCACAATCTGGCTCTCATTTCTAGCCTGGTTATCAGTCTGAAGAGAGGAATTGTTACAGGAGCCCTCTCCCTCCAGGAGCAGTGGAACAAGGCTGCCACAGACTCCAGGCACAGTGGGAGGCAAGCAAAGTAGCTCTTTCATAGATTCAGTTGTGGGACCGCTTAAAATGGGACCCAACTGTACGTTGGAAGGAAATTTGAGGTCATTTTCATCTGGCACCCCTGTTGAGTTCTCCTGTGCACCACTTGGAAGGTTGTTCACAGAAACAGTATATTTGGCTAGGTGACTTTTGGTGGCAATAATATCAGCTGATATGTCCTCAGTCTTTCTGGTCTCCTGTAGACTTTCAGCATTAGCTGTTGATGCCATTAGCTCCTCCTGAGGGAAATTTACAACTGAACTAGGACTGGCTGGTGTGTTTACAGTGATTAAGGCACAGGTCCTAGGAATCTCGCCACCTTGTTCAATGTGTACAAGGGACTTTTTCTCAACAGAAGGGGACTGGGCTCCCACAAGCACCTCTGAGTGCTGTGGGCTCCGCCTTTCCCAGCCAGCTGATGCTGCAGAGGACAAGATAGAAGTAGAATTCTCCACCTTGTCTAAGCCACTTTTGGTGGCCTCCTGTGACATATTCCAGGTAAAAGCACTGACCAAAAGAGGGGGTACCGCTGTGTTTCTATCCTTGCTGCTGCCACCTGTGGACTGTGGAGGCTCAGGATCTCGTGTTTGGAAAAGAACTGCCAGTGTCTTGTCATCAGGGGAACATAAATCACATACTTTGCTTTGACCTTCTGTCAGCTCAGAGTCCATGGAGCAAATATCTTGAGGCAAATATTTATCGACTGGTGTTCCAGCAGGAGAAGCCATGGTATCATAACATGTTCCTTGGTCACCAGCTTCAAAACACTCCATCACACATGCAGCTTCTCTGTCTCTTGACCCACTGCACACATTTTCCAAGGTGGGGGCAGTATCTGTGGGCTCAGTATCTATGGGCTCAGGGGAAGCAACAGAGAAGGCCTCAGACTCCCTGGACTCAGTGCTAGCATCTTGGGAGAGAGGCCCTGCAAGCACAGCCAGGGCCATATTTCCACCATTAGTTTTTGGGGTGCTCAACTCATGTTCTAGGTCTGCCCAGGAACCTCCAGTTGTGGTGCTGTCTCTGTCTTGTTTTTCTTCCTGCTCTGGACCTTTGGGACAGCTTTCTACCTCCAAGTATTGGGCCGATGATGCATCTTCCTCATGGCTTCTTCCTGTGTTGGAGAGGAAATTCGTTGTGGTCCCTCTGAGTGGAGGCGCCTCCCCAGTAGGCTCCGAGAAAGTTGGCATCTGGCTGAGGGAGATTCTTTCCCTGACTGTTTCCTGAATCTGCACCTAGGAAGAAGAAAAGTGGTATTAATAGAATTGTTCCTGGGAGAGCCCCCAACAGGACATAACTGCAGTCCCAAGAGTGTTAATCCTTGATGACTGTAATAATGGATAACAAGAGGAGCAGGAATGACTGAAATCTAAACATTAACCTCAAACTCTCTCCAGCTCCTCAGGACTTCTTGGGAAATTGCACTTTTCAGCACTTACTCAGTTTTAAAAGAGCCCTGTGCAAATTTACCATTCTCACCAAAATGCCTCTTGGCAATTATGACTTATTTAATGATTTTTTTTCACCCTTTCTGAGAGAAAGAGATAGAAAATAAATTAATTGTCAATTTGATCAAATAAGTCATCTTTTTGGATGATGAATTGCACTTGATTGTCATAAATGAAATATACAATACTTGGAGAGTGGAAATGAGCAATCTTTGTCCTCAGAATATTATAGACTGCTGGTTAATAATATTTCTAAAGAACAGAAGTAGGCTTGTTCTTTGAGCCCACTTCCAATGGAGAAATGGAGTTATGACCGACCATCAGCACTGCCAATCATTTTGCCCAGAAAAAGGTTATGTGGATTCCTTCCTGGACTTTTTAAAACTTTGGCAATTTATTATTAGAACATAGAACAAAATTTCACAGGAAAATAGTAAGAGAATAACAATAGTTAATACATTGTGTATGATAATCTTAAAAGTAGTTACTCAGATTACAAGATAAAGACTCTCTTATAAAGAAGAAACAGAGACAATAGCACAAAACTTTCAAAAGAGGTTCTGAGACAGGCAGCCACCTCCACAAGACAATAGGGGGCTTGGGACTGCTCAGGTTGTCAGGAAAGAGGAGGGAGGGAAAAAAAGAGAGGAAGGGAAAGAGGGGATATGGGGAAGAAATCTTCCAATCTTAAGCCTCAAGCATTGCAGCACTCTATGAATGTTGTATGATAGTGGGTATTTTTCAAAAATACAGCCAACTCTGCTACATTCTGGTAACTTGAAACTTTTAGCCTGTGACTAACCAAAGCTGAAAAGAGAGCCCTAAAACCCCGAAGCCCTGAAGATTATTCCATAAACCACCTATGAGAATGGGTCTTCCCACTGTCCCTACCACCAGGGGGAAGCAGGACAACGAAGTGGGAAGCAGGACAACAATTTCCTCACTTTTCTCCCTACATCTCTCCAGCGTGTGGCTGCCCACCAACCATTCTTCTCACATTTTCTGTTTTTAAGCTACACTTAGTTCCATTTAACTTTAATTTTGTTGGCATAAAGTGCTGTTTTATTTTTTAACCAAGATGGCGCTGAAGACAAGAAGGAAGTTCCTGCTCCTCACAAAGCTGAGCCAAAGCCAAAGCTCTAAAGGGCAAGAGGCAGTGCTGAAAGGCATCTACACCCACAAGAAGATCTGCATGTTGCCACCTTCTGCTGTCCCAAGACACTGCGGCTCCAGGTACAGCCCAAATACCCTCAGAAGAACACCCCCAGGAGAAACACGCTTGGCCCCTGTGCCCTCATCAAATTCCCCTGACTGTGGAGCCAGCATGAGGAAGACAGAAGACAACAGTACATGCATTCTGGGTGTCAAGGCCAACAAGCACCAGATCAAACAAAGGGTGAAGAAGCCCTATGATGCTAACACGGCCAATGTCAATGCCAAGGTCAAATACACTAACCAGCCTGTTGGAGAGAAGGTGTCTGTCTAACTGGCTTCTGATGACAACACTGTGGAAGTTGCCAACCAAACTGGCATCATCCAAACTGAGTCCACCTGCCTAATTCTAAATACATGGTTTTTCACCATTAAAAAAAAAAACTGCTAGCTAAACAAGAATAAAGTTAATATGAACTCTACAAAGGCTGGCTTTTGTTGACTTTTTCCCATGTGCTAGGAGCTATCCAGGAAATGGAGATTGAAGACAGGTACACACTGTCTGTGAGGAGCTCTCATTCTGTGTGGTAGTCGAAGCTCAGTGTAGTGATTAGCACACAGTAGGCGTTTAATAAGTATGTGTTAGAAGAGGCAATAAATGAATCGTGAACTGACTGAGACAGCAGTACCCAAGGTTACCCATTAAAACTCCGTGTTCCACAGGGATTAAACTTCCATCTGTACCTAACCCTATTTAAAGGAGAATTCCAAGTATAAACATTGCTGGTTAAAATTCTGCCTTAGTCTCTCTCTGTATATTTTCTTTCTCTGATGATATTAAGATGGAAAAGAGAAATCAAGAAAGATAATTTCTGAGAAATAAAAAAATAGGCTTTTAAGGTGTCAAAGAAGCCGGCCATAGTGGTAGAACCTGTAACCCCACTATGCTGAGAGACTGAGGCAAGGAAGCTTCATGTTTGAGCTCAGCCTAGGAAACTTAACAAGATCCCATTTTAAAGCAAAAAATAAAAGATAAGAAAAGACTAGGGCTATAGCTCAGGGGAAGCGCTCTGGAGTGTGAAGGTCCTGGGTTCAATGCACAGTACCAGATACTCACATACGAATGTCAGAGTTTAACAAAATCTAAAGCACAGAATTTGCAAATAAGAAATTTTTGTTCCCCAGAATGGTTTCTTCTCTGCATCTGAAAGTCTATAACACATGGAGACAGTATTCTCTTTACTTGTTATTTTGGTTCAGAATTTTTTATGAGCTATAGCACAAATACACCTAAATTTTAAGCAATGAAAGCATGAGCAGCTTCCTGGTCATGATTATGTCTGCCCGATCAAAATTGTCACCACCAGCTGCACACAGAGGTACATGCCTGCAATCCCAGCTGCTCAGCAGACTAAAGCAAGATGAGCAAAAGTTGAAGGCCACCCTGTGCAACTTAGCAAGACCCTGTCTCCATAATACAATTTTAAGAGCACTGGGGATGTATCTCAGTGGTAGAGCACTTACCTAGTGTGCCCAAGGTCCTAAATTCAATTTCCAGAACCACAAAGATGAAAACACCCCACCTCTGACCATCTTTCCTATTTTGCTCAAAACCATACTATTTTTGTCAGTCCTTTATTTTAAGGTCTTGCTGTCATCCTGGTCCCATCAGTGCCAAAAGACATTTGTAGAGCAGCTGCGGCACGAAGAATTCCCTGCCAGGCACCAGGTAATATTTTCCAAGGGCTTTATTCACAAAGCTGTTGTGATACCTACTGAGATGGCACCTTGATTCTTCCCTTCATTACTGGTGAACTACAGCACCATCAGAGGGACAGGCTGATGGCTAGCCGGGACTACATCCAGAGAACAGGAAGCACAAGGCAAATAAGTTCTCACTAGGGTGAATTTGGTCCCTGGACTACATCATCCTCACTGCATACCTTGATCTATAAAGTAGACATGTTTCTTTCACTCTTAAAATAAAATTCTACTTTAAAATACCTCTGTGAAGCCTCACGTGGACAGACATAGAGTGATCCCTTGACTGTGTAAATGCGCCCCTTGGACAAGCACTCAATATCTGCTGTACACCAGGCACCGCCTAAGCCACGAGAAAGCACAGTGAGCATAGCCAAGATTGCCAGTCCTTGGAGGTTAGAGTCAAGCACCAAGCCACATGAGTGGTCTGCTGGGGCTACGAAATGCCATATATTTTATTTTAAGCAATGTGATGTTTTCCAAAGCACAGCTTCATAGCCCAGCTCCTATTGGCAAGGCTTACAGCACCAGTCCTAAGAGCTAAGGCTGCTTGGCTCTCATTTAGCATCCAGCTTGTACAGAGCAGAAAACTAGGTTTTCTGCTGAGTTACAGGCAGATGTATTACTCAAAGGATGACAAGAGAAAGACTTGAGCCAGTGGTGTTCCACCCACTTGACTACCCTCATCAGGGAATGAGTGATAAGACTCAAGGGGCTTGGTTACCTGGGAAGGTTGCTCCTACTAAGATGAGAAGGAGTAACATGTGGGGATCTCGGAGGGAGCCCACTGTTGTGCGGGGCACGACAGGGAACACTGGCAACCTGGGTGTGTGGCTCAGCTTAATGCACTTGGCTTTGTTCCATCACAGCAGCACATCATGACCCCCTGCCACCTCCGTTATGGCTAACCACATGCATGTCAGCACCAGCCTGCCAAGGGCCTGGCACAGTACCTGGCATCCGGAAGGAACTCACTGACATTAGTTTCCCTTTTCTCTGTAAAAAGAAAGTAGACTCAAAGCAAAGAGGAAATTGAGCAAAGCTTTGAGTTATACCCTTCATGAGGGTTTTCTCATTTGTCTGAAACATAAATCTGAAATGAAGATACTTTCACCTCTTCTGTACTGATGAGGTGAATAGTCTGGTTCAGATAAAGAGAGAGGTTGACACAGTGGGGACTGGGGATATAGAGCAGCAACACAGCACCTGCCTGGCAAGTGTGAGGTCATGAGTTCGATTCCCAGTACAAAAAAAAAAAAAAAGGAAAAAAGAAAAGAAAGAAAGCAAACAGTGGGTTATGTAAGGGAAGGGAAATGAAAAGAACTGGTAACCAGGACGAAAGAGGGCTGGAAGACATAAGGAGGATCTCTCTGGCACATTAGATTAAGGAAAAGTAACAGGGAGAGATGAACTTGGGAAGAGGTTCAGTAGGAGGAGAAGGTGGTTAGGCTGCCAGCTAGCAGAAACCGGCAGTTTGCTTGTCTAGCCAGGCTATAAGTGGAATGGGATGGCTGGCCAGCAAACAGACAACCCTTCCACAGGCAGCCAGGGACCAGGTGGTCACGCCCAGTGAGTGGGTGGGGTGGGAGTTCTGCAGGGGGAGCAACTGCTCTGTACACATAGAGAGGGCTCTGCTGGCTGTTTGTAGCCCACATGAGGCTTATGTGAGAGCCCGGATATTGGTAAAAGGGGATAGGCTACAGAGGCCATTGCCTTCCAGACAGAGAAGCTGCAGGAAGGCTTTCTAGGGTTAGAAATCTCCCCACAGCCCCCACCCCCACCCCAGTCAACAGCAGAGCCAGCATTTAAAGCCACATCTGTCTGGCTGTGGTTTTGCTTGAAAGTGTCCCTCAGAAGTTTCAGGTATTTGGAAGGTGACTGGATCACGGGTGTGCTGGGCTTATCAGTGGACCCATCCAGTGAGAAGTCCAATGGCTGAGCACACTGTAAGATGGTGGGTCATGGGAGAAATGGCCTGGAGTGTACAGGGTTCTTGTTCCCAGTTCCTCCTCTTCCTCCACCCTTCCTCTTTCTCTCTTCTTCCTCCTCTTCCTTCTCCTCCATATCTTCTCTCTCTCTCTCTCTCTCTCTCTCTCTGTCTCTCTCTGTCTCTCTCTGTCTCTCTGTCTCT
>NDGN011557251.1:0-12429 GCA_002564285.1 Tympanoctomys barrerae | reverse complement strand
TCCCTGTGCTTTGCTTAGCTTAGCTTGTTCTAAGGTGCTTTAGACCACTGAGCCATCTCACCAGCCCTCAAAATGAATCTTTGAAAGGGCTAGAGATACAGCTTAGTTGTATAGTGCTTGACTGGCTTATGTGAGGCCCTGGGTTCAGTCACAGTACCACAAAACAACTGGTATAAATTCTTTTGTAGATGATAAAATTCTCCAGTGGAACTATTAGGCCTGGAGTTTTTTTCATTCTAAGGTCATTTTCAATGTTTATTTAATTTCTTTAGTTGCTGTAGCACTATTCAAGTAATTTATTTAGTTGAGTTTAGTAGTTGGTTGTTTTCAAGAAGTTAGTCCATTTCTAACTTCTTTAATTTATGAAGATCAAACAGTGCATTGTATTCACCTATCTTTTTTAATACTTACAGTATGGATAGTATTATTTCTTATTGTAGTCCTGATATTGGTAATTTGTATATTCTGTTTATCTTTGACATTCTTGACAAAAGTTTAGCAAAGATTCTGCTTCGTATTTTTGTTTTTTTCTCTTACTGTTTTCTTATTCTCAGTTGTCTTATTAATTTCTGTTCTTACACTGAACTATTTCCTACTTTGTTTGCCTTGAGTTTTTCTCTTTCTGGTTTTTTTTGGGGGGGGAGGGGTAGGACTTCATATTATTGTTTTGAGGCTTTATTTAGGGACATAAACCATGTTTTGGAGTGTTTTTTAGTTTGTGACTCTTGACATTTCCTGTTTCCTTAATTCTGCAAAAGCCAACTTGTGCCATATTAAGCAAAAACAAAGCTAAGGAAGATACTGTGTTATTTCTTGAGCCTCACCATCACTAACCCTTTTCTGTACCTTTTAAAGTCATTTTTATTTTGTGTGTAATGTTCAGGGGTTTTGGCTGCATTGGTTGGAAGGAATAGAGAAAGAGGTGTCTTTGTATTCCTCGGCTAATTTTTAAATATATGTCTAGTAATACCTTGGCTCATGAACACTTGTATTTGCAAACAATTTAGTTCACAAACAAAAAACAGCATTTGGCAAAATTTTGCTTCCATTTGCAAACTGCCCGTTGGGTGACAAACCTGACCATGGCCATCTTCCTCACAACAGATTCAGCCATCTTTCCCTGAATTGTAAAACAAATTAAGTTTCTAAACCAAGGTACCACATTTTTATGTAGCTGAAATATATTAAAAATTTTTTTTTAAATATGTAGGAAAATCTTACAAAAATAGTAAGGAATAAGGAAAAAATACAATTTTGAGTATCCCAAAATTGTAAAACCCAACACAGCCTATTTACATCAGCTCAAATGATTATTTCTTTCAAGGAAGTAGAAAAAGAATATGCCATAGATATCTTATTTGTGTTTTAATATCCTGCTTTTATGATGTTAATGTGTGATTTATTGTTTTAGCTGCAGAAACTTGGCACAGTTAAGCTGTAGTGCAACCGTTTATGTTTTTTTAGTGAGCTCTTTTCTGTTTCTTCCAGGGCTGGTGGACTAGGCCTCAATTTTGTTGGTGCCAATGTTGTTATATTATTTGATCCTACTTGGAATCCAGCCAATGATCTTCAAGCCATTGACAGGTAAAATACTGACAAAATTTAAAGTGATCTGCAAATTCGTTTAATCTAAAAATATTCCTTAACATTTTAGGTCACTTATAATAGGACTGTAGAAGAGAAAGAGCTTCTGTTTAAGATAACCCTGATCCTCTAAATTGAAATAGAATAGTAGTAGCTGTTTATTTTCTGTCATTTTCAACTCCATTAATATGACAGAAATGACTAAAGAAGAAAAGTTAAATCTGTAACACCCAAACTAGGACAATGCATTGAATGATCAGACATTTTGATAAACTTCTTAAAGATAGAAAGCAAATATAATCTGTGTGATCAAGAAATGAACAGGGAAGAGACCCTGAACACCCTGTAGACCCTTCCCTAAAATACATATGTGTGAGAGAAAATTATTTTGACTTTTAGTTCTCATCAGTAGCTAATGTATCAATATGTAAGGAAAAATATAAGTAAATAATGACATCTAGGAACTCAGAACATTAATTATTCATAGTCTGTAAACATTGCTCAAAAGATATCCAGTGAATGAAATGTTAACTTATATACAGAAAAGCCACAATATACAAAAATCAGTCATAATCAAAGAAAATTATGATATTTATAGCTGTATAAAAATTGATGGTGTAGTTAATAGTCTTAAGTGTAGTTATAAAAAAAGTTCCCTAAAATATGAAAGGCTGGTAAAAAACAAGAACTAAAATTCTGTATAATTTTAATAAAACATTAGCATTGTGGTGCGGGATGGGTAAAACTTGCAATTGTCTTTCCTCTGGAAAAAAATAAAGATATCCTGATCAGTTTGAAAATTGATGCCGATGCCCCCAAATGTTTTTGAATGCTAGCAAAAAATTAATGGCAGCAGCTACAATAATGAAGCAACTGGGCATGGTGGTGTATATCTCTAATCTCAACTAGTCTGGAGACTGAGGTATAAGACTCAACAAGCTCAAGACCTGGTTAGGTAACTTAGAGAAAGCCTGTCTCAAAATAAAAACTAAAAACAGATTGGGGATATATTTCAGTAGTAGAACACTTACCTAACATGTTTGAGGCCCTCCCTAGGTTCAATTCTCATTGCTAAAATATATATAGTGGGATTAGTAATACCTTGCTATGCTGTTTAAAAACACACAGATGATCAGATTTCACCTTCCAGGCACTCTTAATTGTATAGGTCTACAATGAGACTCTACCATGTACATTTTAAAAAATACTCTTAAGTTGTACATCAAAGAACTCTACTATCACTATAAAAGGCACTTCATGCAATTAAAAAATTGTATGTATATTTGATTAGGTATTTATAGTATCTAGTATATGTAAGGAATTCTAAAAGCTCAACAATAAAAACACAAATCAAAAATTGGCAAAAAAAGTTGAATAGGGTTTTCAGCCTAGAAGGGCTCCTCCCTGGGTACTCGCCCCCTGTGCTGCGGCTGGTGGAATGTGAGATGGTATGGCCATCATGGAAAACAATGTGGTGGTTTCTCAAAAAATGAAATCTCTTTTATCATATGATCCAGCAGTTCTGCTGCTATTCTGGGTACCACCAAAAAGAATTGAAATGAGAAACCTTGACAGATACTTGTTACCAACATTCATAGGATCTGTATTTGCAGTAACTGAGACATGGAAATGTCCTATTACCTCCTTGGAGTAATGAATGGCTAAATGAAGAGGTGGCATATGCATGCAATGGAATATTTGTTGACCATTAAAGGGAATGAAATTCTGATACATGCTAAAACAGACAAGCCAGGAGAAATAAGCCAAAAATAAAAGAACAAATAATTTTATGACTTTATCTACATGAGCTATCTGGAATAGTCAACTTCAAGAGATGGGAAGTAAAATAGTTGTTAACAGGGAAAAGGAGGAGAGAAGAATTGACAGTTACTGTGTAATGGATACAGAGTTTAATTTTAGAATGATGAAAAATGTATAGGGATGGGCAGTGGTGATGGTTACAAAGCAATGTGAATTTGCTTCATGCTGTGAGCTGTACCCTTAAAAAAATTAAAATGATAAATCTTATACATGTATATTTCACCACAAATTTAAAAAATACCCAAAGTAACTGATATGTAATCCTTATCTCTAATTGGAGAAACATTGGGAATTAATTGTCACAGCCCAAAGTTTTAAATGTGAAATATGATGAGTTTAGTAAATGATGGGGAATACTGAGATGTCAGGGGGAGAAGAAACTCAGCATAGCAAATGTGAAACATAAAGTGTCAGAGGGATAGGGAGATAGCTCAGCAGTTTAAGTGCCTGCCTCCAAGCACAAGGACTAGATTTCGATCCTTGGTACCAAGAAAAAAAAAAAATGTCAGAAATAAATGTAAACATAAATATGAATGAATTAATCTCTACCAGAAGAAGGGGGATGAAGAAGAAAAGTTAGGTTTAGATTTATATTTATTAGAAAATATATGTAAAATAAAAAGGCATAAAAGTTTGAAAATATAAAATTTAATTGGGAAGATTTTTTTTATTTTATTACAATAGAAAATGTTTGATATTTTTAAATATTTTTTGTAGATCATTTTTAAAAATGATCATATATTTTCATAGAATTCACAAAAACTAGATTTCATGGATTCCATTACTTCAATAAAAACAAACCTTTCTACTTTTTCTCTTCTTAATTTCTTATACATATCCTTTTTCTTTCTTCCAATTTTACATGCATATATCTGGTAATATGAATAATTGGTTGGAAGACACCATGAATTACAGTGAATAGTGTGAAATTGTGTATTGCTTGTAATTTTTTCCATTTTATTTCTAATTTACTCTCTTAAAAAAAAAAAAAAACTAAAAAAACCAAGCATCTAGCCACATTGAAATGTTGAGGTTATTTTTATATGACTCGCCTAATGATAAAAGGGTGATATTAGTGGAATTGTGAACTAGAGAATATCCAAATTTTCATTCCCTTTTGGTAGCAGTAGAAAAGCAACTGGAGACTGACCAAAAAACTTCATATGAGCTCAGTAAACTAAAGATTTCCAGTGACCAGGTGAGGTCCCAGTCAAAAACTCCAAACCATGGGAAATTCAGGCCTTTTAAAACTGAGATGTTTGTAATGCTTTTTACTCATTATGTACCTTTCAGCCAAGAGTAGGTGGCCTATTTCTGGTGCTTCCTGCAGGCCAAAAGCCACAGTGCAGAATCGATGTGCAGCCTTTGACATGTCTGGGTCTCACTAAGAACTAACTTCTATCTCAGGTGACTCAGTACATTGCTTGAATCTCGCGCTGGTAGAAACTGTCAAAGCCAGGTGTGAACTCTGTAATGCATGAAAGCTGCAGTGGGGCTGTATAACTTTGGACACCTGGGTAAGGATTAGGGCAGAAGAATGTAACATAACACCTAAAGCCTTGAGAAGAATCTGGTGTGAAATTCTTTGGGAAGTTATGACATTTATTATATGTGCTGCCAAAGCGAGCACAAAGTTATGACATTTAAAAGCAGTCAGGTATACAGAGAGATCAAAATGCGTACATGTATACATACACACACCCAACCACCCCCAGCAGGATATGTATCCACAAGTGTACTGAGACAGTTTGAAGCCTGCAGCCTAAGCTACTACTAAGGTTTAAGGTTAACACTGATAATTGGTGAAGGTCTTCTATGTTAGTTTGTGTAAATTTAACATAAGTAGAGGTGGCTGTTTCTCCAATAGTACTTTGTCAACAAAGACCACATTAGGGGGAGTGTGGAATCTAGCATTTATACTGTCTATTAAAAGTTATGGGACCACATTTGGGGGGGATTAGGTTTATGGGATCTAGCATTTTATGATTTCTATTAAAACTTATGGTCATTTTAAAAATGCTTTACAAGTACTCAACAGTATGGAGTATTTTCTGTAATAGTTATAAAAGGAAAATGTGACCTATTTAAGGTAACAAAATCTCTAGAAACTATCCTTGAAGAAATAAGACAGTCGACTTAGGAAACAAAATTTAATACAGACGTTTTGGAATTGAATAATTTACTAGAGGGGTTTAACGCAAATGCAAACAGACAGGAGAAATAATCAGCAAGATTAAAGACTAATTATTTGAAATTATTAAATCTGAAAATGAAAAAAGAAAAAAATAATAAACACTCCCAAAAAGACTTTTGAGATAAAAATCAAATGAACTAGTTTATATATTATGTTCTCAGAAGAGAGAGAAAAGAGAAAATGATTGTTGAAAGAAAGAATTATTGAAACTTCCCCAAATTTGAAGGAAATCATTGGTATGGTAAGTTAAAAAGTCAAAATCTGGATAGGGTATACCCAGAGGATCCACACCAAGATATGTTATAATCAGTCACAAATCAAAAACAAAATCTTAAAAGTAGCAAGACAAAATTTAACAGCAGATTTTTCAGCAGACTTTGCAGCCCAGAAGGCAGTGTGATGATACATATATACCAAAAGGAAAAGCCTGTCAATCAAAAAACAAAAAAAATTTTTTGTTGAGAATTTAATATTAGTTTATGTTGTCTCTCAAAAATGGGAAAGAAATTAAATATTTCTAAGCAAAATCTGAAGGAGTTTCTTACATCTAGACCTGTTCTAGAAGAAATGCTGACAAGAGACCTTCAAGTTGATAGTAGGTAGCGTTATCACTACTGTCAGAGCCACAGAAACACAGAAGAGTCTGTTCCTCAGGGATATCTTCTATGTGTTGGAGATTCTTTGTGCTTATCCTGAGATCTGCCTTCTCAGTTAAGAGTGGGATGTTGGTTTCCATCTGACACTGTACTCTGTCTTTCAGTGTAGGGCTTTGGGGAGGTTATTACCCCAGCACTTCCCAAAATTATTACCCAAGGGGGAACAAGTGCTTAAGACAGATATGACATCCTAGCTACAGCAGTACAATTAGCAATTGTAGCAACATAAGCAAAATTTAGAAATTTACAAACATTGGTAGCTAATGTTTTTTTTACTTTAGACCATAGGAGCAATAGTTATATAATAAAACAGGTCATAAATTTTGAGTTTGTGTGCAAAGTTTCTCCCCTTGTTAGAGTGATTTTAGTGTGTGTTGCTCTCCCCAGTTGCCAGGTTCCAGGTTCTTCCCTTCATCCCCTCATACAGCCGGGCGGGACTGGTGCCTGAATACTTCACACCTAGGTAGTTATCCAGAGGTTCATGCAAGTCCCTGCCAATCTATGCTGGATAGTGGACTAGGTACCTGGGTCAGTCCAGGCAGGCTCCCTAGAGTTCTACTCACCTTGGGCTAGTGCCTCTGTGCTGGTCCCTGCTGGAGGGTGGGCCAGGTGTCTGGGTCCATTCCAAAAGGCTAGTCCCCAGAGTTCTGCTGAAGCCTTCAATTTGAAATGAAAAAAAAAAAAAAAAAACACTAGTGATCCAAAGCCATAACAAAGGTAAGTACAGGGACAAATAGAAATATCTATATTACGATAATTTGGCTTATAATTCTGTTTACTTTCAGTAAGATTTAAAAGACAGAGGTATAAATAATTCACAAATCTGTCAGTGCATACACAGTATATAAAGATAATTGGTAACAGTAATATAAAGATGTGGTTAGAACTGTGCAGAAATCGACATTATAAATACAACTGAAGCTAAGTTGATAATCCGTTTAATACAGATTGTTATACCCTTAGGGTATTACATGTAATTGCTTCCAGGATAAGTACAAAGGAGTATCTATAGAGTATACATAGAGTCCAGAGGAATAAAAGTGTGTCACTAAGAAATTTAACTGAATTTAAGGAGGAAGTAATTGAGATGAGATAAAAGTTATGAGACAGAGAAAGCAAATAATGACAAAAGTCTTTTCTTATTTCTAATTACTTTAAATGTCAGTAGATTGGACTCCTTAAAGGATTGTAGAACAGATTATCTATCAGAGACTCAGTTTAGATCTAAGGACATGCATTGATTGAAAGTAAAAAGCTAGGAGAAAAGATATTCAATGCAAATATTAAGCAAAAAAGAACAGAGATAGGTATATCAATATTAGACAAAATAGTTTTTAAATTAAAAGCTTAGAATAAAAAATGTAAATGTTATACAATGATTTAACACATTCTCATTGGTTTGAACCACCAGTGAATGGTACATGCATGACTGTCCCATCAGGTATAACCTACTCAATATGACTGTTCCAGTCATGCATATACTACTGGTGGTTTAGAGCTATCTGACAGGGAGACATACAAACTACAGCTCTGTTGTGAGTGTACTAAAACTGTTTAGCAAGGAACTATCACAGTTACTAACATTATATACATGAATATATAGAACTCTAACTCTAAAATAAATGAAGCAAACAGAATTAAAGGGAGAAACAAACAGTTCTACAGTAACAGTAGCAGACTTTAGAATCCCATTTTCAGTAATGGATTATATATTCAGAAAGAAGATCAGTAATAAAGGACTTGAACAGCGCTGCTCAAGTTAGACCAGCAAAGATGAACAGAACTCTCCTAACAGAAAATAGCAGAATGTTTTTCTCAAGTGCATGTGGAACATTCTTTAGGACAGACCCTGTGTTAGATCACAAAACAAGCCTCAGTAAATTTACAAACATTGAAATCATTTTATATATATATATATATATATATATATATATGTATTTTTCCATTTGCAGTGGTCTGAAACTAGGATCAGCAGCAGAGGAAAAAATGAAATAGTCACAAATATGTGGAAATTAAACAACATACTTTTCACCCACTAAAGGTTCAAAAAGGAAATTAGAAAATGCTTTAAAACAAATGAAATCACAGTGTATTAAAACTTAGAGGATAAGTGAAAGAAGGGCCAAGGAAAAATTTTTTAACTGATAGTGCTTACATTAAAAAAGGAGAATTTCAGATCAGTTAGCTAATGTTTCACCTTTTGGAGTTGGGGGAAGAAAAAAAAGAAAATAAACCAAACCCAAAGCTAGAAAAAGAAACAGACCAATAAAGATTAGCTCAGAAAAGCTCAGACCAGCAAAGATTAGCAAATAGAAAAATGAAACCAGTTAAACCAAGAATTGTTCTTTGAAAATGTCAAGAAAATCGACAGTTTAGCTAGATTGATTCAGAGAAAAGAGATACAGTTAAAATAAATAAGGTCAGAAATAAAAAGGAGGGGGACTGGGATCTAGCTCAGTGGTGTAGTACCTGCCTAGAGAGCGTGAGGTCCTGAGTTTGATTCCTAGTACCCACTCCCCCCCCCAAAAAAAGTACAGCAAAAATAAAGAAATGAAAATGAGAACATTGCTGCCATTACTGTTACTGCAGAAGTATGTAAAGGATTATGAGATTACAATGAACAGTTGTATATCAGCAAATAATTCTGCCTGGAAAAGCTCCAGTAGATGACTTTACTAATAATCCTACCAAACATGAGTCACCAGCAGTTCTTCTCAAACTCTTCCAAAATTTGAAGAGAAATACTTTGTAATTCATTCTTTGGTACCAGCAATACTCAACATGAGTGTCAGAGACAATAAAATAAAACTGTAGAGCAATTACGTTGTAAATGTTAATGCAGAATTGGGGCCGGGGAGATGGCTCAGTAGAATAAGTGCTTGCCTGGCAAGCACAAGGGTCTGAGTTAAATCCCCGGTTCCGCAAAAATAAATAAATAAATAAAAATTAAAAAATGCCGAATTGCTCAATAAAATGTCAGGAAACCAAAGTCAGAAACATACTGAAAGGACAATAAGTAGTATATATTCCTATAATGCAAGGATGACTTAACATCTTACAAAGGTCAATCAGTACAATGACATTATATGTTATCATGTTAATGAAGGAAGAAGAAAATATCACATTGCTTGTTTCAGTTGATACAAAGTATCTGACTAGACTTTCATGATTAAAAAAAAAACCAATATTGAGGAAACTACTTCACCACAAAGACCATTTATGAAAAACTCACAGCTAATGTGCTCATTGGTAAAAGACTGAAAGTTGTTTTTTCCCTCTTGTCAGTGGTAAGGAAAGGAGGCCTGATTTTGGTAGAAAGTGACAGCTATTGCATAGTTTTACTGTTATATTACACCTAGGATAATCAGATTCCTAGAGATGCAAAGTAGGATGATAGTCATCCTGAGAATTGGAAGGAGTTACTGTTTAATGAATAAGGAATTTTAGTTTGTGAAAATGAAAATTCTGAAATACGTGATCGTGATGGTTACACAACAGGTGTGAATGTCATTAATGTCACTGAACTATAAATTTAAAAATGGTTAAATATTCCATATGTTATGCTACAGAAAAATCAAGAGAAAAAGTGGTTATGTAGAAATAAATACTAATGAAATCACTATGGATCATTATAAGTTCTGAGGCTTGGACTTTTAAAATTAATTAAATTTTTTAAATGTATTTGGTACAGGTCTATGCAGCTCAGACTTGTAGTGATTCTCCTGTTTCAGTTCTCCCCAGTACCTGGTCTTGGTGGCTGGCTTAGCATGCCCAGGGTGGGGCCAGCACAGCATGGGGTACTGGGGATCAAACTTGGGTCCCTACTTCCATAGGCAGGCACTTGGGCTGCTGAGCTATCTCCACAGTCCTAAATTTTTTTTTTTTAAAGAATGAACATAAATGAACCAAGATCATATAAAAACAAGGCAAAAATACAGAAATTTATGTTTTATTATTTAAATAATAGAGACAGTATAATTTAAATCATTAATTGAAAAGAAGTAAAATAGTTAATTTTTGAAAAAAGCAGTTATACACAAAGGCTTAAGCCAAAAGACTAGTCAGTAATTCTATTTTTAATTATGGTATTGTACATCTTATGTACAACTTTATACACATACTTTTAGAAGCATAAAGATAGCAGCTGTATTTGCTGTGTTTATTTTGAACCTGGAACTATTCTTAGTTACTACCTGCACATAGTATTGTTGTGATGAGCACTTGTGGTACCCTGTTTACTTGGGAGATATCCAAGGCACAGTGAATTTAGTAACTTGCTCACAGTTAATGTTCACAGTCATTAAGTGGCAGGGTCAGTATCTGTTCAGTTTGACTAGAGAGCAGCCTCTGCCCAGTCTTTCATCTTAGGATATTTGTTGTTTGGGTCATCAAAATCTAATATTTTGTTTTTTCAGTTATTCCCTTGAAACACAATGCACTCTTGTTTCCCTTCCTCCCTCTCTTCCTCCTGTCTTGGGCAGGAGGAACCAAGAAAAAAAGTGAGAGTTGTATATACATGTTTTAACCCACATTTAGTATGGCATTTCCTCAGTATTTGTTTCTACAAGGTAAAAGATACATTATTTATGAATCTTTATTTCCTTGATGAAGCATAGGAACAATGTAACTATAATTTTTTTTTTAATTTGAAGGGGATGCATTATAATAATTTGTTCTCTTCACTAAGCACTTGGCTAACAGATATCCAAAAAGAATTTCTTAGATCCATTTTTTTTTTTTTTGAGCCTAAATTTATTGTGAGAGAGTGTGAATCCTTCTTCTCGCCCCTCCAGGTGCATGCTGGGATTGAATGCACAGCTGATCCCAGATTATGCTTCCTCACAGGAGCTTTTGATTCCCTGGGGGATAAAAGATTTGCAGGACCCACGGTGCCCTTTGGTATAAGTCTTTTTCTGTGCGGTGGAATGAGGACCACCAAGTATAATGACTTACACGTGATCTTACAAACTTGAAAATAAGTTTCCCCAAACTGTAACACTTGCTATCACATAACCATGCCCTTGTCCACCCCCTCCTTCCAGCAGCTGTAACAGGCTTTTAGTAACAGGTGGCTTGATCCAGAGCATTCAGTAATGCCCCATATGAAAGCTGCAGGGAACAGACCCATGGTTAATTGCTGCATTGACCATTAAGTCAGGTTAGACTTGGAATTAGTACTGTGGTCCATATCAGAACATCCGGGGTTCAAGTCAGCAGTCAGTCAGACCCACTTAATGAAATCTCTGTGGAGGTAGACTTTAATCTGCATCTCCATAGACTTTCCAGTTGGTTAACTACTTCTCCTTGTTTTTTTATTTTTTTACTTTTATACAGTTTTATTAAACTATAATTGGCCCACAATAAGCTGAATGTACTTAAATCCACATTTGGTAAGTTTTGACATTTACCAATGTGAAACTATCATGACATTCAAGATCATGAAAACAGCTATCACACCCCAAATTTTTCCTTTGCTCTTTGTAACCCTTCCTTCTCCTCCTCCCCACCTCTTATCCCCAGTAACCACTAGTCTGCTTTCTGTCACTGTGGATTAGTTTACAGTTAGAGTAGTTTGGTAGAAATCATTTTGTAATAATCCATTCATATGGAGTGTCATAAAAGAAAAACCTGAATTTAGGAAAAGTTTAGGAATTTAGAAAGTGAAGATGGTAAAAGAAAGTTAATGTGTACATTTTTTTCTGTAATTTTTTCTCCTTAATAACTAGTCTATATGAATATGCATTTTTGCATTGTTGCTAAATGACATAGTATGCCTAGTATAAAGTGTTCATTTTTAAATTAAAATGTTCCATTTTTGTGTTCAAAAACTGACTGTTAGCTTAAACTGAAAGTGTTAATTTTTGTTTTATGTTTCCTTTTGCAGAGCATATAGGATTGGACAGTGCAGAGATGTCAGAGTGTTTAGGCTGATATCCTTGGGAACTGTGGAGGAGATCATGTACTTACGGCAGGTGTACAAGCAGGTAGATATATGTCCCTTTTCCTAATGAAGAAGTTAAATATTTTTCTATTTTACAACAAAATATTTTTTTATTTTTCTGTATATTATGGAATTGAATAGAGATAATAGAATATACTTTTTAAAAAATCTTTATTTATTTGGTACAGGATCTTGCTACACAGCTCAGACTCATAGTGATCCTCCTGTCTCAG
>NDGN011557247.1:0-13052 GCA_002564285.1 Tympanoctomys barrerae | reverse complement strand
ACCAATTTGATTTGAAACTGTCTCATTGCTATTTGTTTTTCAATAAAATTATGGGGAAAAAAACAAAACAAATAACCCTTGCAAAACAATGGTGCTTCACATACAAAAACAATACCAATGCTAAACAAGTCTCCAGTGCATGGACAGTGCTACAGTGTTACACAGAGCATGTAACAGCAAAATGTCCACTGAGTAATGCAATTGAAGAGTTAATGCAAGTGATTTAAAGAATTAAGCATTTACAAGTATGGTAACCATTCATCACAGGTCACTGAAATTCCACTGTAAGAAAGAACTCAAATGAGTTCTTTCATTGTTAACAGAACTCTGGTTCTGATTGGAGAAAATAAGACTGATCTAAGCCTATCAAGCTACTTTGTCCTCCTGTGGAGACACTTGTTTTGCACCCTCCCTTTATAATTATCAGTAGCCATGTAACCAAGTTATGAATCACTGATATGGAAGAACTCTGTGGGGAGATTGCTAAATATTACTACTATTTTCATCATTATTTTAAAGAAAAAGTCTAGCACAGCTATCCCCATGTTCTTCCTGCCTTGCATACTGATTTGATGTTATGATGCACAGAGTTAGGCCAAAAGTGGTAGTGGACAGTAAAGGAGAAACATTTTGGTGATGGCCGAGAAAAAATAATGCACTCACAGGTTTGCCTGTGTTTACCGTTGCCAGCAGACAGCATTACTAACCAATGAACAGAGTGGTGTAGTTTTTAGCACAATACATGCAATTATAACTCTAAGTGAAAAAAAAAGGAGAAAGCTTTCTTTAGAAAGACTTTTTCTTTACAGTTTATTAATATATGTAACTTGTGAATTTGTCAAAACATTCTAGGTTGTTTCAATAAATATTTCCCTTTGAAGTGTTTTAAATTTATCATCCTGCACAGTAAATAAAATTCTAGGCAGCTCAGCTGATTCCCAATTAAATAAATTAAAAACCCTATGTTACTACTCAATGACAGATTTTGTAGAAATCTTAATATGTTCTATATAAAAAGTAACTTTGGGATAATGTACTACTTCGTTGTGATAATGGCATTTACATACATATGAAAATGAGAAAAATTATCATGCAAATATCATAAAACTAAGAGAAATATAGGGGTAAAGTGCTCAGTTTATACTCCTCATTTAAAATAAACAAGTATCATTGTTAATATTCATCTTTGTACATATATACAGTGAAATAATTAACTTTGGAAATAATGAAAGTAAAAAAACTCACCTTACAACATACATATAATTTTTCAGAATTCCAAGATTTATATTTCTTCACTACAATTTTGAAGATTTCACACTGGCAATGTAAGTCAGGAACACAGCTGGCTATCCAGGGAAACATAGTGAGACACTTCTCACAACAGAGCATAATGTTACTTACTGCTAAGCACTATACCCTCAAGGCCTTCATAACATTAAGATTTGAAGTTAACATTCTAAAAATATGCTTGGAGAATATGCACCTGCAAAGATTCTTTTCTTTCATTCTTCTTAAATACTGATAAGTGAAATAATTAACAAACATTTTGAAAAAGGAAAAAGACAGAGGTAAGGGAGAATGGAGAGAGGGGAGGAGGAATTGAGAATGAAGGAAGTAAAAGAGGGAAGAGAAAGGAAGAAAAAAAGGACAAAAGAAAAAGGAATAAAAGAAAGGAAACATTTGAGAGAGAGACAGAGAGAGGAGTCACGAATAAGTGCCTCTCCTAAAAAACAAAAGATAATCCTGACTGGGGTCCAGATGAACATAATTAGCTAGATTTAAATGTCAATAAATTGCCAACCTTGACCAACATTTCTGTAAGATTTAAGTAATTGAAATCATTATAACTAATAAAAAGATCAAAGAATATTTTAATTGTGAAATAGTAGGCATATGATGAAGGCTCTAAACTTAGTGATACCTTGTGTAGCAGAAGAGTAAGAGTGAATTGGCTAAAGCGTGCGCAGGTCACTGGCGTTATCCATGGTGCCACATTGTGTCCGTCATCTGTAGCTCAGTCCATCTGCTCTTGGGCCCCACTTCACCTGTATAGTTTCCTCAGCATCTACTGAGGGACCTTCTTCTCTTTGTGTATAATCATTACAAAATATCCCAGCTAAGAGGGATGTACTATGCAGGATTTGTATTGCCAAATAAAGTAGAGGATGCCAAGTTCAATTTGAATTCTAGAAAATCTTTTTAAATTTGAAACATTGGGATAGGTGCAGTACTCAGAAAATAATTACACTAAAAAAGTTACTGTTTTTCTGAAGTTCAAATGTGCTTGAAGATGTTACACTGTAATGAGTTGAAAGAGGTAACTATACTTGGTACAGTGACTGGATTTTGACCTCACTCTGTCCAGTCCAAACATGTGAATTTGGCTTTGCCAGCCTTCTCACCCTGTATACTCTTCCCTCAGACCCTCCCTGAGAAGGACTCAACTAGCTGAGTCCTTCTAGCTCCACCATCTTCCTTTCATCCAAGGATCTCGCCACTAGAACAGTTGTCATGGTGAACCTACGGCACAAGGGATGCAGCTGGCTACTTGTAGTCACTGAAAACTCTAAAATTCACCATCACCATCCTGGAAAATCAACTGAATTCTGGAGGAAGCTCTGGGAACTACTAAAACAACCCAACTCTTTCCTAAAAATTCACAGCCTTATGCAAATAAACCAACAGTGGCACTCAGGTTTATGTCCTGTGGCCATTTGTAGGAACTGGTTCCAGGGACGTTGGTGAAAATCAGTTCACCAAAAAATGATTCTACAGATGGGCAATTTACCTAAAATATTTTATTTGATTTTACTGGTACAGGGTCTCACAATGCAGTTCAGACTCATAGTGATCTTCCTGCCTCACCCTCACCAGTGTTAGGTTTATAAGCCTGTGCCTCTAAGCCTGGTGCCAAGGCTGGCATGGTGCACCTCGGGTTCCCAGGCAGCACAGCATGAGGTACCAGGCATCAAATTTGTGATCTTGTACTTGCCAGGCAGGCACTTATTCAGCTGAGCTATCTCCCCAGCCCAAACTAATATAAGAATTTATTTAAAGTTTATTCAATCATTTGTAAAAAGTGCACATTGATCATTGGCCTTCTGAGCTCTTGAGATCCCCACCCTGGCTGAAGAGTGTTCCTGTGTAGTTTCTTCTTTTCCTATAAGGGGAGCTTCTCTACTTGTCACCCACTGGACTAGAGACAGGTGTGGATCAGAGAGCACAACTAAGGAGGGCCAGAAGGGATGGAGGGGAAAAAAGTGCAAGCGGCCAAGGGAAATCCCCAGCAGACTAACAGCATGCTGCCCAGTGACACAGATGCCATTCAGTACATGTGCTGCTCACTTCAACCCTGGAGCTCATGAAGGATAAATCTATATACCAAACAGACCCAGCAGTATAACTGGAAGCAAAACCAAATGAAGATGCAAGGAACACCTTCACCATGGGGACACCCAAAATTTGGCTTCCCCAAAATTTCTATACTATGGAGTGACTTTTCTCTAGACTATAAAATTCATGACAAATGTACAATAAGCAAAGAGTGAAATAATGAATATTTGGGCAAAGAGAACCAATGTTAAAACAAGACAGACATTTAGGTATATTATAAGACTGTAATTCAGTACACAGATATGAGAGTAACTTTTGAAATAAGAGAAGCAAGTTGATTCCTGACCAACAATTAATCTGTAACAAATATTAAGTTTAGGAGTGATTACACATTAAAACAATATTTCTTAATAAATATTCTCACATAAATTGTGCCTAATCCATAAACCAATTTTAAACAAAATCCATCATGCCAGGCACTTTACATCTTATTCTATTTATTGCACCATTTCTCATCAGAAACCTTTTAGCTTTAATGTTATTCCAAAGCAGAGTATCTCATTAGAGTGGCAAAGATAAAGTTCTTTTTAAGATGGAGTAATTATAATGATGGTAAGGGGGAATTCATCCAAACTACAGGGCTGCAGTAATCTCCTGGGTTCTGATTAATTTTAAAATTAATAAACTGAATGCAAACAAAAAGATGTTCCTGGTGAGTAACTCTGGTTTACCTAAAGTTAGTGCCAGAGAGATTAATAACATATAACATTAATCAGAACAATGGTCTCACAGGACTTTGCTCTCCAACAGATACTCCAGAGGAAAGGGTGTGTGTTCTCTCCATTCAATGCCACATCCATTCTATCTTTTGAGCACTATTAGTTAAGAACTTATTTTATTCTTGAAATATCTTTAACAAATTTTAAGCCTATGCTCATTTAAAAGGATGAGTCACTTTCTTCTAATCATAGAAGCTTTGGTTGTTCAAGGAGATGAAAGTCACCTAAAATATGGGCACTGACCAGGACAATGGTGGTAGAGAGGGACAAGACACCTTATCTACCTCAAGAAGCATTCAGTGAGGAGGTTACCTGCAGGGGTGAGGAGGCAGAAAGAAGCACAGCCTGATTCCCAGGTATAGTCTCCTCCCTATCAGCATTGGGTCTATATAAACTCCCCTCAAAAATTATTTATATAAAGACTTTGACAGTGCTTTTGTTTACATAAATGGGGACTAGGGAAATTTTTGAGAGAAACAGTTATACCAGTTATTTTAAGTTATCCATTACACTGCTCACAAACAAAATCAGAAACATATGGCCATGCACGAAGTAACTCCCCTGCTGTGCACAAACCTGTCTCATTTCTGCATGGACCCAAGTGGACAATCTCGGGACAATCAGTTGAAAATTGAATGTTTGCCATGTTGTTTTCAATAAACTGTACTCACTATTTTACAGTGAGCTTTCACATTTCTACAGTGAACATTCACAGCATATTCTGGTTTAGTTCAAACCCTGGTCAAGGTCACCATGAAATAAAGAGGACATTTTGATTTGGAAATGGAAGAAGGCTAGCTGTGTGAACTGATTCTTAAATAACTCTTGAAATCAGGTCAGAATTTTGGAATTTTTTTTTCTGATCACCATCAGGATGGGAATGGCTGAGGCCCATCTTTCTAGTTTATTGTGGGCATTGTATTTAATATGAAATATGCTTATAATACAGCATCATGTATAGAGGCAGCTCATTATTAGTACAGGTAAAATTTTAAGTAGCAATAAGGAAATATTGGCATTACATGAATGATCCAAAACAACAACAAAAAGTATTGACGGTAATTATGGAGACTTATGAAATGAATGGAGTTTGTTGCAAACTGATTTTTCAAGACAGGAATAAATGAAATCACACTTTCAGAACTGACTCAGGTGGCTAAGAATGTTCCAGTTTTTCTCCTTGTATATAAAAAATTTCCTTCCAGAGATTCCACTTGATCCTATACCATTCCACTCTAACTAGTTACATCAGAACTTACCTCCTCTCTTTTTTAGTGAGCAGAGAAAAGTACATCAATTATTGATCTTTATAAAGATTTTGAAAATGAAGCCTAGGAGTTGGCTACTCTATATTGAACTCATTCCTCTGGTAAAAGTCCAGCACATGTATAACTGCCAAGCCTAAACATCCAACTATCCACTAAGTACTGCTCCACAGAAGTCTTACATGGAGATCCTATTGAGTTTTGTTGTTTGACTAGTTATATCAATAAAGTGAACTTAAATGTCTGATCTCCACTGGTATAACCCAGTTGTGCTGTAACTAGTAATTGTATCAAAAATATGGATTAAGTAAAAAAATCATCTTTATCCCATTTTATGTAAGTCATTAAGCATATTCTTCCAGGAATTTTGTCAATGATATTTAAAGTGTAAGAAAATTAGTCAGATAATAGAACATTGGATTATCAGATTTTTATATTGAATAGTACGTCCTAGAAAAGGTAGAAGTTTAGAGAAATGTAAAGGAGAATTTTTTACTGTTAGTCCAACATTTTCGTTAACTGTGTAACTTGGGAATTTCTCCTTAACCTCAAGGAGTTTCTTTGATTTAAAAAAAGGTAGATGATACTATCTACTTTGCAGGTCTGCCCTGGGAAATACAGTAAAGCACAACATAATCTGAGCCCTTGAGAGGATCACCATGAGTTTGAGCACATCCTGCACTACTTAAGCAAGTTCAACACCAATCTGGATTATTTAGTGAGATTCTGTCTGGAAATAAACAAATAAATCTATGGAAGGAAATCAGTAAACTGTAACAAGCACACCAAAATTCACATCATATTGTAATTACAAAATCCCAGATGAAAATTTAAAGGCTGTCAATCTGTGGAATAAATATATAAAAGTTCAAATACAGATGTCAGCTACTTAACACTACTTGTTTGTGCCATACTATGAACACGGCACTGTGTGAGGTATACAAAATAAACCAGGGATATAAACTAAAAAGTTATCTGATCATATAAAACTTATAGACTCAGAAATATAAAAAGGTAAAAGACAATTGTACGAGTGCAAGACAGGAAATGAACGATATTTGCAACAATGTAGCTGAAGTTTTGCCTCTTGGGGTAGGAAATGATGAAAGCAGAGGCCAGGTAGCCCATGAAAAGATATAAATGAAAGGCCAGTGACACGCAGAACAGTAAACAGAATAAGCAGAATAAAGGACTGAATTTAGGTATCAAAATGGAGCAGTGCTGGGAACTGATAAAATCGAAAGTAGTCAAAGGGAAGGTATCTGAGATGGGATGAACCGAATAATGCCACTGAACACATGACTGGATTGTTTCCCAGGAAATGTGGTCCACCGGAGCAAGGTGCCTACGCCTTAATTCAGAGCACTGATTTTAAGGAAAATCAGTAGCTGCTGCTGAGTAAATATGGGTTGAGGGGCTTTTATTTTTCTGAAAGGAATAACCAAGACCTGAATTTTTATTCTGAACTATAGACAGACATATATGAATACATACACCTGTATGAACTGTACAAAATAATAGAATAATTCTAAGTATTTAACATTCCTAAAGTTTTCTTTATTTTTTTTTTTTCGTTTGGGGAATGGGCTTTTAACAAATATAATCCTCATGATCATCATCATCATCATCATCATCATCATCATCATCATCATCATCATCATCATCGTATTAGGATTAACCCCAGGGAGGGTCTTTTGAAAATTTTTACACCACATGCTGTCCTCATGATACCTTCTTTTCCTGGATGCTTAACTATTTTAGGTTTTGCTAATCTCATATTAAACTAATTCAATCTCTATAGGACTTTACATTGAGTCTCACTCTGCAGTTGAGCAACAACCAGTAAACACCACAATCTACACATGGGCCTTAGCTCTACCCTCCATAGGCAGTTTCCATCTGGTACTTGGGTTAAGTATGCCTGACTACCATAGCACTTTGTCTTTTTATGTCTCGATGTGCTTTCTCATCTATGCTAACTAAACATCATACACAGCCCAGCTCTTTATCGTGTCCGTATCCCACCCTACCAAATTACCACGGTGAAGCTATGCACTAATTGACTGTGTGCTTTATATCAGGGATTAGCAAACTTTTTCTCTAAGGGTCCAGAGAGTAATCAGTTCCAGGTTTGCAGACTGTCCAGTCTGTGTCCTAACTCCTCTAATCTGCCCTTGCAGCACAAAAGGAATCATGACAGCAGATACAGAAATGGGAAGGCCTGTGTGCTGATAAACTGAGTTTGCATTTGAAATTTCATATGGGTAGAGAATATGGGTCATGCCACATTATCTACTTTTTGAAGTTTCCTCATCCTTTAATAATGTAAACACTCTGTTGGCTCAAAAATAAACAAGCCATTGTAGACTTCTGGTTTGCTTTCTATGGGGACTGTATGTAAACAAGAAATTATCCTTTTAAGTGGTCTTTTTTTAATATTAGAACAGGGTCTACAGGGTCTCATTACACAGATCTGACTCATAGTGATCCTCCTGTGTTCAGCCTCCCAAGAGCTGGGATTACAGGCACGCCCCACCACACCTAGTCTCAATCACCATCTCAGTGGGCCCCCAGGGCAGGGCTGGCACAGTATGCCAGGATTGAACCCAGGCCACTGAATCTGACTAAGCCAGTGCTTTAATCCACTGAGCTATTTGGCCCACCCTAAGCTGTCTTTTAATTAGGGTGTAACAATCATTTAGTAAAATTCATTTTTCTAAGTGCACCATTTACAAAATGCAACATTCTTAAATGCACAGTGGATTGTGATGTACCAACACACAGGTTCAGATGTAAAACATGCCCATAACATAAGACACTTCTTCATAGTCCTTCATAAAGAATGCCCTGATTGAAGACCGATTTTCTTTTCTTTCTTTTTTTTTTTTTTTTGAAGACTCATTTTCTTATAAAGTAATCTCTACACTTTGTTTCTTCTATTTTTCTTTCGTTCTTTTTTTTTTTTTTCAGAACTGGGGATTGAACTCAGGCCTTGCGCTTGCCAGGGAAGTGCCTATGCCACTGAGCCATCTCCCCAGCCCCTCTCTACACTTTCAATAGGCCTGCACTATATAAACTTTTACAGGTAAAAAAAAAAAAAAAAAAAAAAAAAATCAAAAGGCAAACATGTATTTTTAAATGAAACTTCAAGTATCATTAGCAATTGGAACTACATAGAAGAATGTCTTATATTTTCAATAAAGTGATATAGATAAGCAATCCCCAAAAGTACTTCTGCTTACTCAGGATCATTTTTCTTGGCCACGCCACACTGACTCTGGGCATCCTTACCTGGGCCAAAGTGAGGGTGGCTTGTTTGCAGGTGCTGCACCGTACGCGGAGCTTTCCTGGCTGCACCCTGTGGCAGGGGACTTTGCAATAAACATAGAAGCTGTTGTAAGTTGTGCTACCTGTGGGGAAAGGAGCAGAGATCAGTGTTGAATCCAGATTCAGAGGTTACCCTAAAAAGACTCACTGGATTAGGATTTCAAGCAAATCCTCAGAAACATTTTGAAACAGTACAATAAAGATTCAAAGAGGATACAACAATTTAATTTAGAGAATGTAGTTTTATGTTAAAAAGAGTAAAAATCTTTTCATTTTCTTGCCAATAACACTGCGACTTCCCTGAAAACTGAGCAACCTGTCTTTAAAAGAGCTGGCCCAATACATTTACAGCACACTGAATTACATGCACTGTCTCCTGGGGAAGATTGCAGAAAGGACAGAAAATTTAGAAACTCCTGCAAATTTGGAAGCCACTGCTGTTAAATTCCATTTCATGTTTCTGTACACAGTTTTGAAGATTCCAGCATTTTTCCCTTAAATTCTTATGTGTAGATACAAGCCAGCCCATTTCCCATGATATAAACGGTCTAACCACAATTTTCTGAGTTTCCATGAAGAAACTTTGCCGAGACATAGTCACCCAAAGAATCAAACAAAAGCCCTGAACCTGGAGCTTAACAGGTCCAGCTGCCCACGTGCAGAAATGGAGGCTTCATAATTCAGTGATATTCTCTCTACATAGACAGAGGTCATATAAATGATGTATGTTCAAGATTAAATGTGAACAAAAATAATTTAAAATGCAAATATTGAATATATCTCTGAGATAGCAAAAAAAAAGGTAAAGTGTTATTTTTTAAATTAGGGAAATATTTTTGTCTTGTTTCATCCTTTCATGTCTGAAAAGAACCAGCTTTATTCAGAAGCACCTACCTTGAAATAAGTTTTACAATTTCTAAGTTTCAAAATTTCTTAACAGTTCTTTCTCCTGTAATCCTAACCTTACCATTACTGGATAGGAGATAATATAAAGTGTCATGGCAAAAATTTGTACAAAATTTTACTGGTATCAAGAGAAGCATCTAGCAATGATAAGTATTTCTATGGATGAAACTTTTAGCCACCAAAATGCTAACTTATAGCCTACTAAAAAGAATTTGGACATACATAATGAGAAACAACCAAAGAGTCTAAAGTCTTGTGCCATTTCATTTATTTCACTAATTTACTGGTGGAGACTTCGTGGATAGTTGGGATTGTTATTTATTTATTTATTATTATTATTATTTTGGGGGGGGGCGGAACTGGGGATTGAACTCAGGCCTTTGCACTTGCCAGGGAAGTGCTTATTCCACTGAGCCACTTCCCCAGCCCCAAGGGATTGTCATTTATTTAGCCATCCCTATTAATAGTATGTTTAATAACTATATAAAAGGTACGAAACACAAATCAAGTTTTATAATTTTCTGAATTATCTGAAATATAATATATTAATATTATCCTTGAGATAAATTATTTGGCTTTATTGTAAAAGGGAAGGGAAAATAAATATTTGTACAGTTTTTAAATTGCCTCTTTTGATAATTTTTGTAGCTCTAGTGCTTATGGGCTAAATACTCAAGTCTACAAACTTTGGATTATGATACACAAATATAACAATTCAATAAAATATATTTTAAGGCTTATATAGCTTACAGCATAAAACAATGTATTGATAGTACAGAAAAAATTATGACATAATAAATGACTCAATATCAAAAGACAACAAGAATTATGACAGGTTTTACCTGTAACAAGAACTTTGCAAAGGCGGTAGCCACAATGCTAAAATCTTCAACAGCAATATGAATGAATCCAATTTCACAATTTCTATGACCTACTGTAATGGTTAAACAAAAACAAATAAAAAAAAAAAGGAAGCAGAAAAGCAAAAGCTCTGCAAAGGGCCTCAGACACTAGCATTATAGACAGGGCATATTAGCAACAGTTTACAATATTACAAAAAGCATGGCAGAAATTTCAGGGAACTAAGTGATTCTCCTCTCTCCCTTAAGGCAATAGTGGTGTTTGTGATATTGTTTCAGGTAATGATATATTAAAGCTGAATGTCCAGACAGGGACACCCTTCCCCCTCTGCATCCTTCAACCTTCACTGAAGTCCTTGGGAAGTTATTCAGGAAATGCTGCATGCCAATGTCTATGCCCTAGAAGCACATAAGATGACATGCAATCCATTACACATTGCTTTCCAGGGCCAGCCACAAGTTTGGGGATTAATAGCCAAGCTGAAGAAGATCAAGGTCAGGCCAGGGCTGGCTGCAGCACATTTCAGGCTGTTAGCACCACTCAGCCAAGTTACTAGGGATTCAAGTAAATCAGGATGGCCTCTTCGCACAGTGCCTTCCCTACCTATTTCACTTCATAACACAATTTAAAGTTGGCAGGCTTCTGTGTTGTACTGTGGACTGGAGCATACTGGACAGGAATAAAAACAAATAACTTTCTGACAATCTTCTGGGCAATGTTCCCACTGGCCTGGCTGAAAAGCCTTCAGTTGGAACTCTTGCATATGGAGTCATAATTCCCAAAGGAATGGCAAGGCAATTCTGAGAACAACCTCGGAAGCCTTTCTCTAGGTATATATAGCTGTTTGTAGTCAATAACATGAATCTTCCCCTTTCACTTTCTTTTGGATCTTAAAATCCTTTTTCTTTCCTAATATACTCTTCATATGGCAGCATCTTCCCTGCCCAAAACAATCAAAGATCCTTGTGTTTCTATTTCTAAGACACCAATTTTTATCGAATCATTTTAAAACTAGAGATACATTTCAATTTTTTTTTCAAATTAGATGCCTCTAGGTCAGGAATTATGAATAGTGTGGTACATTTGGGTGCGCTCCAAGTGTGAATGTACGTGCATAGATATATCCACATACACTACATATGTAGCATATGTAGTCCATTCTACTCAGCTTGGACTCATAGAGATCCATCTGCCTCAGCCTCCCCAGCACTGGGATTATAGGTGTGCATCACCATGTCTGGTTTCGAGGCCAGCAAGACATGTGGTACTGGGAATCAAACTCTGGACCTTGCACCAGTGAGGCAGGCACTTACGCTGCTGGGCTGTCTCCTCAGCCCTACTTAGCCATTTTGGCTAATTCGTAAATGGATGGCATCTTGCTTCTTCACCTCCCATACTTCAACATCCTAAAAATACAAGCTTTTATCTTTATATAAAACCAGAGGGCTTTTTAAGCAATTTGGATTGTTCAGGAGTTCTATTGACAGATTTATCAAAGATGTGTCAAGTATACTTTATAGACTACTGTACAGGCTGGCAAGCTGTTCAGCCAAAATTTCAGAGTGTCTTTGGTCAAAGCAGCTTACATATTGCCCAGTGAAGCTCAGATAAATAAACCTTGAGTATAGCATTCCACAGGGCTCTGGGCTCCCTAGGCAAGGCAGACCGAACACATCGCAGACAAGACCTAACCACAGAAGCATTTCATAGCGCATCATTAAAAACTGCATTTTTCAGAAAAAAAGGGGGAAAAGAAAAGTCACACAAATTTAATCTATTACATAACATTTGCTATGTAGAAAATTAAACAGGTAAAGTATAAATCAGATTTCTTAAATATTTCTGGAGTACCCATTGACATTATCTGTTTTCTTCCAACCCAAACAATCAACAAGCTTATATAATTATCTTGTGAATAACTAGGCCACTAACCTGACAATTTTATTCATATACTGATTTAATCTGAAGTAATTTTAATTTTATTTTAGGACAGTGACAAGCCCAGTGAGCTCAGGACCTTGGGAAGGAAGAGCCAATGCACCCACTCAAAGGGTCCCCTGGTTTCTGCTATAACTCAGCACTATATTTTCTATAGTTTTCTGTCTGAGGTAGCCTCATAAACATAACACTTATTCAAGTCTGCACATTTATTTTCTTGGTCAAAAACACAAACTGATGAAAGCGTTAACAACATTCACAACACATGAAATAAAACCAATATTTTAAAAATATGGGTTTTCCAAATATATTCAACTATTTCATTTTTGAAAAAGGAACAAAACCAGATGTGGAGGAAAAATTGTGTATTAGCTTTGTGCCTGACTGGGGAACAAGGGAGGATGAAAAACAGGGATATGGGATGACATTAAACAGCGGGGGGGAGGGGGGGGGTGGCGGGGACTCTTGTCTCTTGTGATCAAAGAGGCCTAAATGACTAGTCCATGTTGCCTTAATTTAGTTAGACCCTGGAAGAAGTAACTACAATATCTTAAATTCATCTGTCCCCCACCATCTATGGCACATTCAAAGGAAAACCCATCAGAATTACGGATGACTTCTCTTCACAAACCATGCAGGCAAG
>NDGN011557246.1:8018-21302 GCA_002564285.1 Tympanoctomys barrerae | reverse complement strand
AAGAAAAGAAAAGAAAAGAAAAGAAAAGAAAAGAAAAGAAAAGAAAAGAAAAGAAATCAACCAGTAACGAATGCTGAGGGGCTGTGGGGAAAAAGAAACCCTTTTCCACTGCTAGAGGGAGTGAGAATGGTGAAGCTATTGTGGAAATCAATGTGGAAATTTCTGAGAAAAGTAGAACTAGAGTTCCCATTTAACTCAGTTATTCCTTTTCTGAGTATCTTCCTGAAAGAATTAAAAACATCATACCACAACGATATATGCACATTCATGTCTATAAAAGCAGTTTTTAATAGCTAAATCTTGAAAACAACAATGTCCCCATCAACTGAGGGAAGGATAAAAAACATTTTATATACAGTGTAGTATTACCAGTAATAAAAAAGGATAAACTTGAGACATTTCTAGGTAAAAGGATATAATTTGAGACTATACACTTAAGTGAAACAAATTGGGCATGCATGTATAAATGTCACTTTATCTCATTGGTAATTGAAATGAAGAGTACATAAGGACTAGAAGGTATAATAGATGCTGTGTAATGGGAAGAAACTGTTAAAAAAAAATGAACTAGAGAGTGGGGAGGGGAAAGGTAGGAAGGGAAATAAAGAATAAAATGGATTTGGGGAGATAGCTCAGGGGTTTAAGTGCCCACTTGGCAAGTGTAAGGTCCTGAGTTTAATTCCCAGTACCAAAAAACAAATTTCACACAAACAAAAAAAGAGTAAAATAGAAACAAATATTTGTAAATAGGGAGTGGACGAAGTGCTGAAGAGAGTGGAGGGCATTGGGACAAAAAGAAAAATCAGAATACAACATATATGTGTACAAATTCCATACGATGGATATAACCTTCATGTAGATCTGTATTATGCCAATAAACTTAACAAAAGAGAAGGTCAAATGTCAGTAGAGAAAATGGTAACCTATGAACAAATTCACATAAATTTAAGCAAATCTTGAGATAGTAGCAAGAAAATGTAATCTTTTTACTTTGTGTGGAGTTTAGGATAGAAGTCAGTAAGTACCTTTGACATGCTAGGTACTCACTATAACACGAGGCAAGTTGCAAACACAAAGAAAGAAAGGACAATTCAAAAGGGCAGTCTTTTCAATGAATACCACTGGGAAAATTGATTGCAAATTGTAAATGAAGAAAATAAATCTTGTAAATCTTATACCTCACATAAAAATTAACTCAAAAGACCAATGTACCTAGTTTCTGAAATGTAATCATCCAGGTTTAAAAAAAAAAGATGCAGGATAAAATTCAAATGATCAAGGGCTGGCCAAATATCTGAGCAAACTAAAGTGCCTACTTAGCAGAGCAGAGTGGCTGGGATTTCAGCCCTTGTGCCCTGTGGCAGCTCCACCCCCAGAATGCATTGAGATGGGCATGGTGGAGAACACCTGTAATCCCCAGCACTTGCAAGGCTGAAACATACGAATCACTACAAGTCCGATCTGTGTAGTGAGAAACTGTAGAACTTGTACTAAATACATTTTTAAAAAAGATTCAAATGACCTTCAATTTGGTAGTTTTTAAATACACCAAAGACACTATTCGTTAATGAAAATAAACTTACGAATTAATCTTAAATTTAAAAACTTATGCCTCATAAATAAAAACAAGAAGATAAGCCACAGATTGGGATGACTATTTTCCAAACACATATCTAACCAAAGATTTTTTACCCAAATCATACAAAGAACTTTTAAACTTGAAAATTAAGAAAATTAACAATCAATTAAAAATGGATAAAATGATCTAGAGAACTCACCAAATATGTAAAAAAATGAACACAAGAAAAAGTGTTCAACATCATAAATCACTAGAAAATGGAAGAGTGAAACAATCATAAGAAACCAGTAAATATGTATTACAATGGTAATGGTCTAAAAACAACAACACCAAATTCTAGAATGGATATAATCAAAAATTATCCCACTGTAGTTGGAAGTATGAAATTCTGTAAACCTGGTGGGATGCAGTTTGGCAGTTTCTTATAAAATTTAACAATACAGTGCAGTCCAGATTCGCACACTTGCCTATTTATGCAATTCATTTCAAAACTAACATCTAAAAAAATACTTGCTCACAAATATTTATAGTTGCATTATTTATTATTGCAACATTTTAATCAACCAAAATACCCTGCAATTATTAAATATATAAATAAACAGAAACATCCACCTAACAGCTTATCACAGTAAAAAAGAAATAAACTATGAAACTATGAAAAATATGAAGAGAAAACAAATGCATATTAGGGGAAATGAGCCCACCTGAAAAGACTATGACTGATTCTAACTCTATAGGATTCTGGAGAAGGCAGGATGTTAGAAATGTTAGTAGCTCTAGAATTCAAAAGGGAGGAAGTGTGAAGAACTGGAATGCAGAGGACTTTCATGGCAGTGAAAATGTTCTCTATGATATTCTTATGATTGATACACATAATTAGCCACTATCCAAACTCACAGAGTATACAAATCCCAAATCTGCACCCTCATGTACATTATGTTCATTTGGGGATAATTTGTCAATGTTGGTTAAATATTTAGAATAATTGTGCTCTGAGAGATGTTAGTGTTGAGGTTATGTGTGTGTGCATGCGTGCATATGTGTGTGTGTGTGTGTGTGACAAAAGAGTTCGCATATAAGAATTCTGTACTTTCAATCATTCCATAAACTAAAATTGCTCCAAAAATGTAAGTGTATTAAAAATGTAAGTGCAATAAAATAAATGTAGCAAAAGAGCTTAAATGAATGTAACTGTCTTGAAAACAATGAATAAAACACACTTTATACCAATAACAGACTAGACTATATTAATCTAAGGGAAGACAATGCAATTTGATAGCAGCTGGGTTTCAAAAAAAAACTAAAATAGCCTTTTGATAAGTATCTGACTTTATTTTTTCATATTTTCTGATATGTACATGTATTATAAGATTTAGCTTATGAAACTGTAGTTTCTATCATTTGCACAGCATTCTCTGCTATATTATATAATGATACTTAGGCTAAATTTATCTACAATCTGTTGCTTTAATAACAACAAGAATGCATTAAGCAAATGGGCTAAAATGGAATTATAGCTACAGATGCTCAATTCTCATTCCTTCTCATTTTGATTCTTATTATCAGACTGCCAGTGTTCTTCTCTGATCAACTTAATCAAATGACAATTGTAAGCATTGTGTTTACATGTCTGTATATCTCTATAAAGTTGTATATAGCTGTATAAATGTCTTCTTTTGACCTTTTGAAGTACTCAATAAATTAACATATTTTACTCAGCAGCAGACTTCTCTATTGAATGATACTGCATTTATATTCTTACAAAATTAGATAAATACAAGATAATTTTAAATATATCTGATACTTTATCTAGCTTGAAAATATGTGTCATTTATGCTTCAACTGACATATAGATATAATATTGTGCTTGTGTATTCAATAAATAAAATTATTCCAAATTAAATTAATATGGGCTGTATAAGACTTACCACACCAAAAATATAAAGTTGCTCCTATTTTCCATGTAGAGTGTATTCACCATCCACCCCTTCCCAGCTCTAGCCTGACTTCTCAAGTTTTCCTACAAGCTCTGAATTTTCCATATGTGCCTATTCTTTAGAATAATGGAACTACAATTATTCTCTGATATATAATCTATCTAAAGACCTTTCCAGAAAAATATTAATAATGGAAAATGGTTATTTTAGTTGCATATGAAAGAGTAGAATGCAAGAAAATGAACTACTATTTATTTTACAGTATAATTAGAATAAAACAATTCTAATTCAAGACTTTGCAATATATGATTTACTTTTTGTCATTCACAACTCTAGCTGGCCTAAGAACTTCAAAATTAGACATAATATAAAGGCAAAGATTAAATTGAAGTCTCTAGTATATCATATCTTAGAATCTAGGAAAATATCTACAAATCAAATGACCTTTGTTAAGACCTAAGAAAGGTCAGTGGACTTATTGCAGCTTTCATAGACAAAGGGTCTTGTAGGAATGATAAAGACCAGAGTAAAAGTCTTATCTTAAAGTAATGCCTTCATGAGATCTGACAGGGAGTGAAATTTAAAGTGAAAGAGCTATTTGTTCTTCCATTTTAAATGCAATTTGCTTTGTAAAAGGAAGTATAATTTAGGCTGTGGACCTGGATCTCAGATAACAGACCCCAAATGTGAAAATAATCTATTCTTAGGAGTACAAAAAGGCTCTACCCAGGAAAGACACCTGACCACTGAACAGACAAATAGGCAACATGTGTTCATCTGGATTTTTCAACTGACATACAGATATAATATTATGTTAAGCACTTGCAGCAGGAACTAATGAGTAGTAACCTCAACATGGACTTTGATTTCTTCTATCCATTTCCCTGTCTCCTAAAGAGATACTAGATGTATAAAGAGTGAAACACTTGTCTTTTTTTCCATGGGTCTCTCCATCCCCAAGAACTGCTGCAAGGTCTCACTGGCCCCTGGACGGTTGAATAGGTGGGGGTTCCTGAGCTTTAATGATCAACTTGAAGGTACAATGAAAGAGGAATCTTGTGTTCAAAGGGAAAACTATTATGAATTAAAGATAGCTTTTCAAATAATTTATGAATTTTATTTTATTAATTTTTCACTAGTACATATTTACAGTGCATAATGAAAACATTCATCATAGAAAGTTGGTACATGTACATAGCACATTATATATTCTTCCCTTTTGTCACTTCATGCATCAAGAAGTGGAGAATACTCACCTAGAATCAAACCAGGCCCATGAACTTGGTTACTATAATAATGGACACACAACTTTATGCACTTGTCAAACTGCTAGAATGCGAAAAACAATACCTGAAACTGTTATGATCTGTGTGTGTGTGTGTGTGTTGCCTCAAAATTCACATATACTGCACTTTGTGAAACATATAACCTCTTCCCAGTAATGAAATAGAATGCCTGGTAGAAGATATGTCTGAATAATATGTTGAAGATGTGGCTGGGCATGCCTTGACTATTTAAATTAAACTGACAGAAGGAAGAAATTATTCAAAGAAAAAAATTTTGAAAGAGAAGACCTTAAAATTTTTGAAAACTGTCATCTCATAAATATTCAGAGGAGTGAGAATGTGTGCTCAGGAAGGGTGTACAACCAAGAGACTGATAAGGAGCTAGTATGGATTGGATACTAATAGAAGCCTACCCTATTCATCATAAACATGGAGAATGACTAGCAGTCATTGTAGAGATCATAAGAGCTGCATTTCCCATGTATCACAGGCTTTTGGAGAGCATTGTTCATGGAAGTACCAAAGACATCTGGAGGACATCAGGATTCTCTGCCTAAGCTACCTCCTGGCTCCCTTACCAAGCCCCTCAACCCTTGTGTGCTCCCATAGTCACCAGTATTGTGTACAGTGCATGCAGAAAACCTGTGAGAGAAAAAACTGCTTCTCCTTAGAGAAAAACCAAAAGGATCTTGATGAACTCTTCAATAAACTCACTAATCTCATTATTGAGAGCTTTCTCCTTTGACCTATTCATCTCCAAAGGGCCCCTTTTTAATACTTTTATGGCATGAGTTGTTCAATGTCTGAATTTTGGCAAAAGACACAAATATTCAGGTCCTTGCACCCTTTTCTTCATTGCACAGCCTTCTCATGTGGAAATTACATTAATTCCATACCAATACTTTTACAAGTCTTACTTCATTGCAGCAACCACAAAGTGAAAGTCCAAGAGTTTCCTCTAAACATCATGGAAGTCAGATGTGAGTGAGATCTTAGAACCTTAGATCCAAAAGGATGCCTCAGAGAATTGCAGGATCCAGGCAGAAAACTGCTGTGGGGAAAGCCACCCAAGACCATGGAAAGAGATGACAGTCACAGTGTGCCCAGAAGACAAGATCCTCTCCCTTTTGACAGTAGTCCTGGAGACCTCTGAGGCAAAGGGAACTTTTATTTATTTATTTATTTATTTATTTATTTATTTATTTATTTATTTATTTTGGCAGAACCAGGGATTGAACTCAAGCCCTTGTGCTTTCCAGCGAAGTGCTTATTCCACTGACTTGTTATTATTTTTCTTTCCTAGTTCTCCCTTTTGGAATTAGAACATCTGTGCTATAATTGTGTCACCAATTGTATCATAGCAATTTTCCTCTGATTGAATCTTACCTTGCATCACACTCACATCTGACTTCCAGGATACTTAGAGGAAAGTCTTAGACTTTCAACTTTGTGGTTGCTGCAATAAAGTAAGATTTTTAAAAGTATTGGCATGGCATTAATATAATCTCCACATGAGATAGCTGTGTTATGAGGAAAAGGGTACAAGGGCCTCAATATTTGTCTTTTGTCAAAACTCAGACAGTGAACAACTTTTGCCATAAGAGAGGCCTTTTGGAGATGAATAGGTAAGAGGGGAAAGCTCTCAATAATGGGATCAGTGAGTTTATCAAAGAAGGCTTAAAAATATATCTTGCCTTTTCACTATATGAAGGCATAGCCAAGGGACACTGTCTATGATCCAGAAAAAGGGACTTGACAAGTAACCAAATCTGTCAACACATTGATCTTGTATATTCTAGGCTCAAGAGATATGAGAAGTTAATTTATGTTATTGATAAACCCCTCAGTTTATAGTCTCTGGTATAGAATCTCACATGAACTAAGATACAACTTTGTGTACAATATAAATGTTAATTAATAACAATAAATCAACATAAGTTTATCAATTATGATGAATATATCACACTAAAATCAGTGTATTATGTCTGTTATAACCTTAATGATAACATTCATATAAAGTTAAGCCTATGTCAAAACATTTTTATCAATTTTGTGTTCAGTGCCATAGAAAAAATGATCACATATATCAGATACATATATAATATTAAAAATTAAAGCTGAAATAATGACCAGATTTGTTATAATATGAGACATTTCAGTAGCTTATTTTTGAGATCTGTGCATTTAACACAGGACAACAAAATATTATAGTCAAAATTACTGTATTAGAATTTTACTGCTTTTAGGATTAATAACTGTATACTAGAAGAGACATTAGTGTTTGCATATTAGCAATGTACACAATTGCACTAGAAGTCATGATTTAAATTCTAGACATATAATATTCAATTTCTAAATAAGACTTTTTAATCATTTAGAAAATAATTCTGAATGAGAAAAACAGGCAAGACATATGGGTGTTACATGATGAAAGATAGTAATATTTAAAGTAGACTGGGTTTATAAATTGCTATATTCTATTAACAATAATATATTCTGAGCTCCAAAGTTCTAAGATAAATCTTATTTTTCTTACAGTAAGTCCTTTTCTTGTAAATAATAATTCTTTTATTTCTTTGACAACAATTCATTACTGATCTTTTATGTAACAGAGTACTACGTTATATGAATATAAAGAAAACTATCTTCATCATTTTAAATTAAGCATATGTGAAGAATATGTTTCTAAGCTAAAAGAAAATAGGAAAATTAAAAATTGTAAAATAAAGTAAATTTCTAATAACAATCAAAACTTACTGAAATTTTGTACCTTTCTTTTAACAATACCCTATTTTTGGAATGTGTAATCCCTGAGCCTCGGAACATTTATCTCACCTCCTACACATCTAGTACGAACAATTAGTTTGAAATGAGTGACAGTGTACACTCATACAAATAAAGGTCGTCAAGCTTCATTTTTAAATAGTTCTACTGTAACTTACAATGGTATGATTTCAATTTTGACATCTTAATTCTGTCTCCATAGGTTTGCTTTGACAATGTTTTGTTGTGTTTTGACACTGTTTGTAGTTTTATTTCAAAGCCTTAGAATTTTAATTCATTGTTTCATATGAGAAGTACAATGACAATCAATTAAGAAATTTCCTACTTTGGAATAAAGAAATACACTTTGATATTTGATGGATGATATCTGCCTCTTTGCCATGAGAAATAAGTACAGTTCAGTTATATGAACTTTACATCTGTTGTCCCCCATTTGTATGTGACAGAAAATTAATTTTTTATTTTCTTGTCTTCTTTCTTAAATTTTTTATTTCTCTTATCTTAATTCCCATTTTCTTTTTTCTTTTTCTTTCTCTTTTTTCTTTTTCTTTTTTTTCTTTTTTTTTTTTTTTACATTTTAGGGAAGGGTCTAAAGGGTGTTCAGGGTCTCGCACTGAGATGGCAATTGAGACTGGGCATGGGGCGCATGCTGTAATCCCAGATCTTGGGAGACTGTAAACAGGCAGATCACTACAAGTCCAATCTAGTAGTGAGACCCTGAAGGGAATCTATATTATTGATTCATTGTATAGCAGTGTCTCAGGGATTAAAGGAAACTTAAAATAGTGACTACTTTAGTATATAATTTAAGCAACATTACATCCCACCTAAGAAGCACTTTCACCATTGCTAAGTTGTCCACAAAGTCACATCTCATCTCTAAACGTATTGTATGTATTAAAATGATTTTAATAAAAATCTCCTATGAAAACAAGTAAAGTGTAATCTGTTAGTAAATTACTAAAAGCTTCTATGAGATGAGTGTTCTAGTATCCACACTTTCTCATATCTAGGCCAAAGTAATCTACACGCTTTGCAACACTTACGTGATATGTACTCATATAGAGAGGTTTAGAGTTTCCTACCACTCTAACAGGTGTTATAAGAATATGTTGTTGTAGAATCAAATTATAATATTTAACAATATGCAATTGTATTTTGTGTCTAATGTGTTTATGGAGACTGACATTAAAATACTTGGACTGAGTGAAAAAGTTCAACTCCAACCAATGCAATACAATATCATCCAGTTGAGTTGGGGTTAGCAGAGAACAGAGAAGTAGATACAAGAGAAATTTCCTCTTTTCTTGAATTTTATACTTTTCGTCATTCAATCCTCCAAGTTCCTCACTTCTAGGCCTATCAGTTCAGACTGAATCCCACATTCACTTTTCTGTGTCTCCAGTTTGTTGATAGCCTGTTCATAGTAATTCGCATCCCAGAATCACATGTGACAATTCCCATAACTACTGTTATCCTCCACATCTTTTACTCTTCTTATTTCTATTTGTTTTAGAAAATTAATAAAAGGAAACCTAACTAATGAATCTCTATCAGATTGTATTGCTTTCTGTAAAGCTTCAAATATTGATTTAGCCCATCATACTAATTCATCAAAGTCTTTTTGAATACTGATTCTAAGTAATATGTTCACTGTTCAGTTAAATATAATGCTATCCACTTAATAATTGAAGATGACCTCTACTTCTCTATTTGCTACTTAAATATTATTGAAAACAATGACTGAGAATGGTGGCTTTGTAGTTTCACATGCTGGCTGTGAAAGAATCTTACTGGATATTCAGGTACACCTGAGAGGTCATAGCTTCACCTCTACTAAGAACTATCCTAAATTATACTATATTGCTGCGTTTATTGCTTTTTTTCAAATTAGCTCCATTGAATAGCTTTACACACACACACATACACATAAACGCACACACACTTTCACAGAGTTAAAAATATCTCAAAAATTAAGTCACGCCTCCAAAGGACCTAGATAACCTCCAGAAAGTATGGTGAAAATAAGGTTGACGTAGTGAAGCAAAATACAAAGGCATTGAGACTGGGAGTGGTGGCTAAGCTTGTAATCCCAGCACTTGGGAGACTGAAAACAAAAGGATCACTATGAGTCAGATCTACATAGTGAGAATCTGTAGACCCTGTATACCCTGTACTAAATGCAAAAAAACAAAAAAAATACAAAAACATGATATCAGCATTCATTTTTCTCTGTAAGATGTAGGCACTATGATATGTTTGACATATGTGAGATGTATCATTCTAAAGATCTATTGCTGCTAAGTGTAATGAAAATGTGTTATGTTTTTAGTGGCAATACTGTTCTTAAGTGATATTTCTCATCCATAGAATCAATTTTGTTAACAAATACATTTGTCTGTTTTCTGTGCATTCTCTCCTACATATAAACACAAATAACCACATACTATTTGCACATAGATTTCAGGTCCAAGTCTATATGTCATTCCTTTTTCATTAACAAGATATTATCAAGATAGTTAATAAAGTTTTCAGTGTTTCAAAAGATTTTTCACAGCCAGGAGGTAAAAATGTATGTGCAAAGTCGAACATAATCATACCATCTCAAATATTACTTTAAAATAAAGCTATACTAAGAATTTTAAAATTAGTTAAAACTAATTGAGGAAGGAAAAACGAATTGAAAACAGAGTCCACCCATGTGTCTCACATGGACGGAAGTGCCTACCACAAGCTCAAGGGTTCTGCCCTTTGGACAAATCCTCCCATGAACTCCAAGCTAATATTCTGTTTTCTCTTGGCACAAAGTGACAGAGGTGCTAATGTACTGGTCTACCTGATCACAGGAGTGAGGTAAGATCTAAAGAAGAGAAAGGTAAAGCTCAAATAGTCAATGCCTCCAGGGAAACATGGCCAGACCAGGACTAGCCCACAATATTAGACCCAAGAAAAGTCCATAGCTAAGTAAATTATAAAAACAGCATGGGATTTTCCTTTGAAAGTGACCCCTTTACTGTAGGATAGAGAAGGAGAAGAAATCCACTGGAATGCTTGTCATACTTCCATAAAGTGCTTAATGAGGTTCCATTTGGAGAGAGTTGTTTAAAATGGAGCCACAGAACATCTCCAGTTCTGGATTTCCAATATTATTTTCTTACAGTGAGTGCATGAAAAACAACAGGGGACAGTCATAAAGAGGTGTGGGCTAGATGTAGATCCCATAAGAAGTTTAAGATCAGGTCAAGAAGGAGATGGACTTTGTCTCCCAGGGTGGAAAATCAGGCACACTGAGTATGGTTTCAGAGGAGGCAGGAAATGGAAGTGTCAACAGTAATTCCAACAGTTTTCTAGAATCAACCCATGGCCTACATCTAGCATACACCAGAGCTCAGACTGCTTTTCCCATCTGCCTACACAAGCAAGGAGACAAGGCAGCTGGAACTGCTGTCATACACTGAGTTGTGCAAACAGAGGGGCTGCTTGAGTAGGAGAGTGGCATATCACAAAATTACAGGTGGTAAATTTAGGTGGAGAAAATTATGATTTACTGTATTTCCAATTTTCAGATTCATTCATTTAAATTACTCATGAAGAAAAACACGGAAGAAATTATTTTTATATAACTTAACTGATTTTTGTCATTTCATTAATTGAATTCTTGAGATTGGAAGTTTATTTTCCTTTTGTCTACTTTTTATGGGTTTTTTTCATTTTTTTAGTTGCATCTCTTTTTCTTTTTTATTCTTTTGCTTGTTCATTTTATCTTATATTGTTATCTAATGTATTGATTTCAGTTTACTCCTCAGTAAGATCCTCTATCTCATTTTCTCTCCTACTTTTCAATATCCATTGGTTAATATTTCAAATTTTCAGATTTTCAAAATTTCAGATTTTCTTTTCATATTTTCCAAATCACCATCCTCTCTCTTCACTAGTATAACTCATAAGTTTTATGGCTATTTAGATAGCCGAATGTTATTAGTCTGAATACCATTTTATTTTTAATGGAGATAAAATTGCTGCATTTATTAGACATTTATTATAGATATGTATATTAATTTATTACTTTTACACTATAATTACAGATCTCTAGCATGTTCTATTATTGATTCTAAATGCATGTACATTTTAAATGCTATTATTGTTGCTGATTTTATTGTTGTAGCCAAGGTGACATGGTCACTGTTTCCTGTGTGGGCCAGTACCTGGATTGCCTTTGTATTATTAGCAATATGGAGGTACATTCTAGGAGAACTGGATACTGAGCCAAGCAAATTGTGACCTCTCTAGCCAAATAAAGAGGTGATTAAATTCTGGGCCAGATGCAAAGCCCTACCCTTTGCAACACAGAGAACATCACTGGAAATCTGACATAAGTTAGAGACCTCCATACTATTAACAGAGTCACTATAATTAAACCAAAAGCCTCAATGCAAAAAATCTAAATGACAAACATAAAATAAAATAAAAATATGAAAAGCTAAAGCAACAGAATTGAATGTTAGTTCTAAGATAAATAACACTTCAAGATATTCATGATCACCAACCCAGCATTCCAAAGAGTTTTAATGGATACCCAAGAAAGGGACAATAAAGCTAATGAATACATGATGTTTGATAAACAGTTAAGTAAAGGAAACAAAAGAGAAATCAGCAACAGGAAAATAATGCAATAACAGGAATAAGCCAATTTCTATTTACTAATAATAAAAGTGAATTGTCTCAATTGTCTAACCAAAATATCCAGGTTGCAAAATAGGATCCAGAAACAAAATTAAGAATCAAAATTCAAAATTCTGTGTATAACAAATATACTTAAAACAAAACGAAAGTTATAGACAAAAAAAATCAAAGGATAAAAACAACACCTCATGTAATGGGAAGTCCACCAAAACAGGAATAGCTGTGCCATTTTCACATAAAGTGGACGTCTTCAGATAAATGAAAAGAGATGAAGATCACTACATATTGATTAAGAAAACCATGAAACAAGAAGAGATAATGCATACCTGACAACCAGCATGCCAGCTTCCTATAACAAGCACTAATGGGCATAAAAGTTAAGATAAACGTAAACACAATTGTAGTGGGTAACCTCAATATTGCATCATCACAAATAGACCATCTAAACAAAAGTCACTAATGAAATAACAGAGCTCATCAAAACCTCTGAGCAACTGGACTTAATGGACATGTACAGTGTCCCAACAAACAAACAAACAAAAAGAAAGAACATTATTTTCAGCAGCACATGAAACTTTCTCCTTAATACATCATGTTTATGAACTCAAACAATTGTACCACACAGATATCTGATCATAGCACAATGAAACTAGAACTCAATGGCAAAAAAGCCACACAAATTATGCAAATACATGGATATTAAACAATATAATCTTACAAAAGAAATAAAAGTGAACTGGCTCTGTGGACTAGGAGCCTGCTTAGGCAACTGCAGGGGGTGGGGGATTCATCATCCACACCACTTGCCACATGGGCCCAGCCCCCAGCACACTGAGCCAGCCACAGAGACCAAGAGTGGAAACATGACTGTAATCCCAGCACTGGTGAGGCTGAAAACAGGAGGATTTCTATGAGTCTGAGCTGTGGAGTGAGACCCTGTACTAAATGCATAAGAAAGGAAGAAAGAAAGAAAGAAAGAAAGAAAGAAAGAAAGAAAAGAAAAGAAAAGAAAAGA
>NDGN011557245.1:3395-24816 GCA_002564285.1 Tympanoctomys barrerae | reverse complement strand
GGACCCACTGTGCCCGGGTCTCAGTTGAGCCTGGGTTTGAACCCATTATGAAGCCCAGGATGGCCTTAAGCTCATGGCAAACCTCTTGCCTCAGCCTCTCAACTTCTTGGATTTCAAGTGTGGACCGCCACGCCCTCCGCATAAAAAAAAAAAAAAAAAATTTTTTTTCTGTGTTTAGGACAGAATCTACAGGGTCTCACTACGTAGATCAGAATTCTGTTTTCAGCCTCCCAAGTGCTGGGATTACAGGCGCGTGCCACCCAGCCGGGTCTCCATTGTCCTCTCAGCGAACCCCACAGGCGGGGCCAGAGCTGATCGAACCGGCCGCTGTGCTCTGCCTAAGCAGGCACTTTAGTCCACTGAGTTCTTTGGAGTGTAAAGTGCGTTCAAGGTAACTCCATAAAAAAACATATTAGTTTTAATTTCATTTTCCTTTTGCTTATTAAATGAGGTGATAAAATGTGCTGAATAAATAAATGAAGTGATAAAATGTGCTGCATTCACGAGAGTATAAAGAGCAGGAATTGGATTAGAAAACTATGTGCTGAAAGACCCATTCTAACCCTCTTGTGACACTGCTATCTGTATTAACCACTTTTTAGCTACTGGGTGAAAATACCTGACACTCACAGCTCAAAGGGAGAGAGGTTCATTTTGGCGCACCGTTTCAGAGGCTTCAGTGGGTGGCTGGCCGGCTCAAGGGCAGCAAGGGCACAGCGGAAGCAGGCAGCAGAGCAACACTGCGGAAGCCACGGCAGCCGGAAAGCAGATGAAGATAAGAGAGCCAGCAACAGAGGAAGGGTCACAGACAAGAGCACACCTTAGAAGTCACACTTCCAATGACCCACCTCTTCGGATCAGGCTCCACCTCCCAAGAGCACATTCAGCTCTGTACTGATCAATGGATCAATCCTCTGATGAGTTTAGCACCTGCCACAGGCCAGCTCCACTCCTGAACAAATGAACTCTTAGGGGGACATTTGGGATCAAACCATTACTCTATCTAACAGATTTCCTAGAAATCATAGCAGTGGCGCATCACACCATGCCCAACATTTAAGTGAAGAATATCTCTGCTCCACTGTAAGTGTTAACTTCTCATTAACAGTGAAAAACTGACAGCAACACCATTTAAGGAATTGACACCTTTAGCTCTGCTCTTTTTCTGTTGTTTATCTGGTAATTATGCAGTTGCTTTAGTTTCATCCTTTCTAGATTATTCCTACAGATTCATTTTTGTGTAAATATTTAAAACAACTAGCTAGGGTGATGAAAACCTACAAGTTTAACCCAGACAGCAAGGAGCTTTGAATGTTTGGTTTGGATTTCATTCTCTCTGCCAATTTAGTGTTTCTGAGTACAGGTACTGTCAAAATTCAAAGAAACTATGGAAATGAAAAGCAAGTACTATAGAAATGAGAGTGTATTTGAACTAAAGCCTTAACGAAGAGATTGATTGAGCAACCTTTGGTTCCTTAATAATATCATTTTTAACTTTGGCATTTCATCACAGACATATAATAGAACAATTGATATTCTAAGTTTCAAAAGTATTTTGAAGTTAAGCTTCTCTAGGAGGGAAGAGTGAAAAATTAAATTGGGCACAGGTTTGACGCCAGATTATTATTTCTGACAGCAGAATATCACAAAAGATCTTTTTCACCCATTCTTATTTGTCTATCTCTAGGGCTGGTCAATTTTGAAGATTGTTTATTTTATTTATTTTTTAAAACACAATAGCATTTGATGCTTAACAGTAGTGCTTTAGTAATTTACTATGTACAAAGAGTATATAATAAGATGCTGAATGCTGAAACATTTTTCACTGCTGTTACCCCTTGCTGTAGCATATCTATTCACAGTAGTTTGATAAAGTTCTGAGATAAATCTTTTGCATATTATTTCAAAGGCCTTTTGAAGCTACTTCTTTCAAAGACAAATATAATCTAGCTTCTCTTTAACTTTACCTTTTGAAAGAATAAAATCATAGAAATAAAAGCCTGCAAGTGAAATCCATCACAAATCTTGCTCAATGAGTTTAATGTGGGCAGCCGAGAATTTAGTCACTTCCCTTATAAATAATGGACTTTTAGGCCTCTCTTCCACAGCCATGGCCAGGTACCATTTACAGGGCTGTGAGGTTGCCGCGCACACAATCAAGTGGCAGCTGGCCCTGAACACACCCTGAAACCTCCCTCAATGTGGCTGTTCATTACTCAATTTCAGTGTGAGCCCCAGTCATTCTAGGAATACGCAACTCTCCTCAGACTGGGACCTCTGCATTTCTTTACCTCCACATGTTTTTTGTTTGTTTGTTTTTGTTTTGTTTTTTTCCTTCCTGTATTTAGGGCAGGGTCTACAGAGTGTTCAGGGTCTCACGATGTAGATCAGACTCATAGTGATTCTCCTGTTTTCAGCCTCCCAAGTGCTGGGATTACAGGTGTGTGTCACCACACCCAATCTCAGTCGCCACCCAGGGGTGGGGCCCCACACAGCACACTGGGGATTGAATTTCGTCCACTGTGCTCTGCCTAAGCAGGCGCTTTAGTCCGCTGAGCTATCAGGCCAGCCATCCACGTGTGTTCTTGTCCCTCCTGTTCTTGGGCCCTAGTTTTATCCCCATCCCTGCTCCTAAGATTTACTCAGCCATGCTCCTTAGGAGCCATTGTTCTCTTCACTCCCTGTCAACCAACCTCTTTTCTATAACTATCATATTTTTCACACTCCTTAAAAAAGCAAAATGAAAGTATTTTAAATAAGAAAAGCGGGCATGTAGTTCTCTTTCTTCTGCCTTAATGGATTTATTTCCTAGCTTCATAAAAAAGTGACCCATTCTGTAGTACTAAAAAGACGGTGCAGTGGTTGATACCAACCATCCCAGATTCCAGTCCTGCCCTTCAACAAGGTTTTTGTCTAAATCTGTTTTCTTGTCTGTAATTAGAGGGAAATAATGCCCACTCTACGCAGGCTACTCTAAAACTCACACAAGTTACCATACACATGTTATAAACCCCATTTACCTCAGCACACATCATCAATTATTATTAAATCTTTCCTTGCCTTTGAAATGCCTCCTGTAGGATCTTCCCACCTATTCATTAACCTCATATTCACTAATCTTGTAGTCACTGAACCTGGTAAAGTACTGTAGTATGGCCAGTTGTGAAGATGAGGAAACTCCAATCCAGAAACATGCAACAAAAAAGAACCAGGACTGAAAACCCAAGATTCTATGCATGAAGGATTGGGCTGCAGATCTTCTGGCACCACGACTGAAGAACAAAACTAAAAGTAAAATAGCTACAACACGTGCTTGGAGAAAACTAAAAGTAAAATAGCTTCTACAGGCCCAAATGTATCAATTTATTCGTGAGAAATGGGATGGGGAGAACGAAGTTGAAGGCTTTCCATTGGACAGGTTGAGCACCCAATTCATTCAAACAGCCAAAGCGGAAAGAGGGAAAAAAAAAAAAAAAGCCCTCTCCTTTCAGAATATCTGGGGTTATCTCTGCACAACAGACTCTAGAGCAAAGTGTGTTCACAGACCAGCCCGGGAGGCAGATCTCGAAGCTGCAGGCCAGAGCCTTGCACTACAGTAGGCTCTGCAGCTGGCTGGGGTCCACTTGGCACCAAGGGCCAGGCGGGGCGGGGCGGGGCGGGGCGGGGCGGGGTGGGGCAGGAGGTTACTGGGCGTGGCGAGGGTGGGGCTAGGGAATGGGGCGTGGCCTATGGAGAAAGTGGCTGATCCACGCCTATGGGCGTGGCTTAGTGACTGGCTAAGCTGGGGGGCGGAGGCGGCAAGAGCACAGCAAAGCAGCCGGGAGACGGAGCGGGTGCGGGCGCGGCAGCAGTGGGCGCGGTAGGAAGTGGTCCGAGCTGCGGCCGAGGCAGGGGGCGCTCTGCCCAGGGCGGGATTTCTTGCCCCTCTAGCGCACCAGCCCTGAGAGCTGCAAAGGCTGGGGCCCCGGCCCGAGAGCTGGGGCCTAGCAGGCGGCCGGTTCCGAAGCCGCAGTCCGAAGCCGTGAACCCCGCCAGGGGGGTGCGCTCGAGTGAACTCCGCTACGCCTGGGTGGCGTGCTGGGCGGGGGCGCTGTTCCTGCTTCCTGCTCCTTTCCTCCCGCTTCAGCTGCAAAACATCTGTCTCCCGCTAGCCTTTGACCTCCCGCCTCAGCCTCACCACTTACTTTACGTGTCTTAGCTCTTCTGTCACGAAGTTTTTCCGTCCACCCAAGTGCGTCTCCCTATGGGTGGGAGAAGGGTGTATCCAGCATGGTGTTGGGTTTTTACAAAGCCCTCCCAGGCTCTGAGATACTGTGGGGCGTACCTTCTTATGGGAGAACTTTCGAGTTGGAGTAGCAGCACTGGTGCATTCGCCCTTCAGTCTCTTCTGGAATAGGGGCACTGACCAGCATTTATTCCTGTCCTGAAGGAACATTGCATTCGGTATAAAAAACGAAAGAAAAGAATCTGAGGACTTTTGACACCCGCTTGTCCTGCTACATTTCGTTTTACATAGACACAGCGGTTATCCTCAAGGCTTGATATAATCCCACAAATAACCAGCCCCTTTCCAAGAAATCTCAGTGCACAAGAAAGAGAGGGGAAATCAGAAAACTTGCTATTGATAGTAATTTAATTTTTAAAAGGATAATTCAAACACCAGATTCACGAGGTGCACTTGAAGTTGTGTTTACATTTGTGGGGGTTGGATGTTGTTTTAGTGTTGTGAAAGTTACCGAAACATGGAATATCGATTTTTGGAATAAAAGAGCGAAGTACCTTTTATTTCAGTTCCTTGACTTTAGAATAATAATAGGAATGCCCATGCCCACACCTATACTTTTAAAAGCTAATTACCAGAGCTGGTGTTTGAGACTTTGAAAGATTTTCATGGTGTGGATGAGAAAGTTAAAGCACAGAACAGGTAAGCCAAACTGCTGGAAAGTTTCATGGGAGGAAAACCTCTTTTTGACCCAAGGACTCACCACTGTTCGGAACTACAGACATAATCCTGATTAGGGCCGTCGGAGTGGTTACTGATTTAAAGGACTCTAGACCTATGAGTGTAATCATTCCAGTTCCAGTTCTGCGATTGTGTGCAAGATCTTATATTTTCTAGACACATAAGGTAGTTGATCTCTAGTTCTGTACTCAATAATCTGTGCATTTATAAAAATAAGGTCCTGGTTTTCCTGTTTAATGATATTTTTGTGTACTTTGCTATTAATTACAAGGTGATCAGGAAGGCTATGTTTATTCAATCAATAAATAGGAGTTTGCACCTGGATATGCAGTGGGGATACATACAGAGTAGGACAGATACAAATACAAGCTTCTTGGAGAGGATAAAGACCCAGTAAATTAATCAGTAGCTAGTAAACAAGAAAAAAAAGAGTAGGCAGTTGATTGGATGTGATGGTGGAGAGGAGGACTCATGGATCTAGATCTTGATCTGGAAGGATGAGAAGGACATAAAGGTGTTTGTTCTTTTCATTGAGACTTATTGGGTTAGAAGAAGCATGAAAGAATTGGGCATGTTCCAGAAACTTTCAGAAGGCCAGAGTGGTCAGAGCTTGAGTGACTGGTTCAAGAGAAAATTGGAGAGTTGAGTGGAAACAGATCATACAAAGCTTTGTATTCTGGTGAGGTTTTAAGGCTTTCCTATACAGCTATGGGGGATCGCACAGGAGTTTTAGGTAGGGGATTAATGTAAAGTGGCTGTGATGAAGTCTAAACCAAAGCCAGTTGGTGGCTTAGGGGAGAGTAATGGCAGCAGAGACAGAAAAAATGGGGTATTCAGACGTCACTTTGGTGACGTCACTGATCGCATGGTCTAAAATGGCACTGGTGTTTTCCATCTGGCTCACTTGCTCACTTGATTCTCCCTCCATATTGCTTTGTCCCATAGGGGACATTATACGTTTTATTTATTTATTTTTGTTTTGTATTTTAAGGAAAGGTCTACAGGGTGTTCAGGGTCTCACTACTAGATCAGAATTGTAGCGATTCTTCTTTTTACAGCCTCCCAAGTGCTGGGATTACAGTAAACAAACGGCAGGCCCGGGGATCGAACTCTAGCCCCTGCACTTGCTTGCAGGTGCTTTAATCCACCGAGCTATTTGGCTGGCCCATGCGTTTTATTTGTAAATTGCCATTTACTCCTAATAAAAATGTCAAGGGCCAGCAGTATAGCTGGACTATGCGCTATGGACCAAGTGCTTGCTTAGGTAATCACAGGGGCCAGGGTTTGATCCAGGGCACACCGCATGCCATGCCAGCCCTGTACCCAGGCGTGCTGAGCCAGCGATGGAGTCCAGGCATGGTGTCACATGTCTGTAATCCCAGCACTAGGAAGGCAGAAATCAGGAGGATCGCTGCGAGTCCAAGCTGCATAGTGAGACCCTGCACACACACACACACACACACACACACACACACGTCAGATATTTGAGGATGGAGGTGGTAGTGCCTGTTTTGTTTACTGTAATTTCTCCAGTAGCTATTGATCCACCATCTGCAAAGTAGACTCTTAATACATATTTATCAATTGAATGGACTCATTAATTATTTAGGATCTGAATTCCATAGAACTTACTGAAGAACTGAACGTGAACATGAGCAAAAAGGAAAAGTCAAAGATGATTCTTAGTTTGCTGGCTTGAAAACTGGGTGGTTGTCAGCGTCAGTTACTAAACAAAGGTTAGAGAAACAACAAATTTGGGATCAGAATTAGAAAGTTCTACTTGGTGGATATTAAGTCTGTGATTATGTGCATGAGTTAGATTCTCCTACATTTAAAAAATCCTAAAATTTAGTAGATTAAATTGACTAACATTTATTGCCACTCAGTTTCTGTCAGTCCAAATAGTAGATGAGGTCTCTTTGGTTGCTTCTGGTTAAGGAACTGAAAGCTGAAACCACAGTGCTGGAAAATTTGAAAGTGGAAAACAAATCTATATTTTCTGACTCCAAAGCCTGTGCTCTTATGCCTTCGGCCACCCCACACTTTGTGCATCCCAGTCTACACCCCCACCAATAGAAACTGAAGACCAAGGCTCCCATCATGACCAGGCTCGATAGGGGTGCTAGTGTCTGCTGCTTATTTCTTTCCCAGGGATGCTGATAAACTCTGCCTGGCTGCTGGCCGGAGACTGCAGTGCTGCCTGTGTAGACCTCCCTATAGGGCTGATTATAATGTAGCCTCTGCCAAAGTAAATGATCCAAGAGATGAAGAGCCCAAGATGGAAGGCACAGTCTTTTCAGAGCCCAGTCTGTTCAGGGGTGTACTGTCACTTGTACCAGATGCTCCTGGTCACGCACGTCAGACTTGGTGCAGGGTGAGAGGGAAGGGCACGGTGTGAAAGCCGGGAAGATGAAGTTGCTGGGGGGGCATTAGAGGCTGCCTGTCCCAAAGTGTGTTTGCTGTGATCTGCATGTGGTTGGTCTCCAGAAGTTCAAGTGGTAGAGGACTGGTCCTCAGGTCACAGCAGTGAGAGTTGGTGGAACTTTAAAGTGGGCGGCCTGCTGGGGGGCAATTCACTCACAGGGAAACCACCTTGAAGGGAATAACACCTGCTTTGGGGAGTGAGGTAGTTCCCAGGGCAGTGGATCCTTTACCAACTGAGTGGATTGCTACAGATCAAGGCCACTCCACATGCTTCTGCGCTTACCATTTGTCATTGTCACACCTGCTCCTGCTTTGTGGTGATACCCACCCCTTTAGGACATGGACAGAAGTCCTCACCAGGGGCTGGATGCATGGGCCCTCCTGATCTTGGACTTTCAGTCTCTAAAACTATGAGCTGAACCAGTCTCAGGCATTTTGTTATAGCAACAGAAAACAGACCAAGTTGGATGTCCACATAGAAATGCGTTATAAGCTGTAATATGAATAGACCGTAGCAGGCCGGGGAAATGGCTCAGTAGAATAAGCGTGCAAGGGGCTGAGTTCAATCTCCAGTTCCACAATAAATAAATAAATAGACTGTAGCTTATAAGAGGGGTCTGGTTAATTATTTCAAAGTCACTGGTTATGATACATGAAGCTGTTGGAGTTGGGTACAAAGGTCCAGGGAGAGAATATAAGCAGAGGAAAGAACAGGACTTTTGCCCTCAGTCCAAGGATCCCAACATTTAGAGGCAGTAGAGAAGATCTGGTAAAGGAAAATGGTTAGTAAAGCATGAGGAAAACTGGGACAGTGTGTGTCTCCAGGGTAACTTCACTAAAAGATAGGATGCACTGTTTAAGATTTCCCTTTCCCAGAAAGGGTAGCAAATACTTTTAATATGGCTAGAATGAAAAGCATTGCTGGAATATATATATATATATATATATATATATATATATATATATATATAATTTAATTTGAAATGGGAGTTAAATTTTGAGCCAGATAAGGAGCAGAGTACATAGAAACACACATGCAGAGGGAACATTTAGTCTTGAGAAATACAAACCTGTGTACTTCTTTCCTTCCTCGTGGGACTTGGCAGTAGGTCCCTGTGTTTATAGTAAATTGAGAACTCCTCTGCAAGTTTTTTAAGATTGGAGACAAAGTAGTGAGCTACATGATAGTGTATGAATTTGAGCAATGTCCACTCTTGCTTCCTTGAACTTTAAAGTATTAATCCACAACCCATCTTCCCTTTTGAATGCCTTAAATAGCAGCAGTACTGAAAATTCCTAACTTAGCTTTACTCTGCTCAGGCAGTCTATGAACTTGACTGAAGGGATTGTTGACTGTTTCCATATAGCAAATATGCTTCATCTTCTTTATTGTTTCTTTCTTGTGTATTTTCAGTTGTCTAGGTTTTCTGTAAGATCTTGCTAATGAAAGTCTCATTCATAGGGATCTTGTCTTAAGAAAGAGAGAAAAGAAATAAGAAAAAAAAAGCAAAGGAGAGAAATAAAAGACCTTGTTTAACCTGGCCACTTGGCATAAACCAGGTCTGTGATTCTGACTGATTCATGTTCTGCCTGCTCAACATGGGAGTTGTGGTCATTTCTGTGTCACCTTCCAGATAGACATGGCCATGTGAATGGTCTGCCTAGTGAAATGTAAGTAGAGTGACATATGTCACTTCTAAGGGAAAATTTCAGGAGCCAGTGAAGGCTCTGTCACAATGACTACCCAGATGACAGCATCTCTGTCAGACTAGGTCATGGAATGCATCCCTGCCACCTTCTGTTTAGCATGTATGATGAATTAGAAATAAGCTTTTGTTTTCTTTAGACCTTGAACTATGGGCGTTTCTTTGTTACTCTATCCTAGCCTCACCTAGTCTGCCTAATACACTGCATGGAGGTCAGGTTCATGTGTACGCACAGATTTCTAGCTCTAGGTTGTCAGACACCTTGGGAACCTTAGAGAAGGTACTATAAAATCCCAACTCAGGACTAATGCTCCTCTCACTATTGAGAGGGTAGCATGTGTACTATTTCCCATGATGCTCCAGTTTAATTGTATTTTCTAATTATTTATGCATTTGCTTATATATTTATTTGTTATAGGCCTAAGGATCTAACCCAAGGTTGTTCTCCAATTGAGCTACAATGCCAGCCCCCTTTTAAACTCTGAGACAGGGTCTCACCAAGTTGCCCAGGCTGGCCCCACACTTGAGTCTTCTTTCCTCAGCCTTCTAAAAAGCTGAGATTACAAGTATATACCAATGCATCTAACCAGCTTGTGATTTTCACCAAAAATGGCAACAAAAAAAAAATCACATATGGATACTAAATTACATTTTTAAAACTGTATTTGGTACAGGGTCTCATTACCCAGCTCAGACCCACAGTGTTCTTCCTGTTTTCAGCCTCCCCAGGGCTGGAATTGCAGGCACGTGCCACCACGTCAGTAGCTGGCTCAGCACACCCGGGGGCAGGGCCTTAATTACATTTTACAAAGCCAGTTGGTGTTAAAGTATAAAATATATAAAGGGTCAGGAAACAGTAAAGACTAAAATTTTCAGGTTTAGTTTGAGAAACACAATTCATACGTATTTTTAAAAATTTTCCATGTATTGCCATGTTTTCCAGGATCCAGGAGTGTTCACAGGTGAGTTGTGGAGATATGATTCTTCCCAAATATAGTTCTCAGTGGATGCACTTCAGAAATTATTTGGTCACTAAAGGACAGTTGAAATGTATCATCCGTACTTACCACTGACTAATTTGTTTTTATGCAGAGTGAAAGAATATTTTAAGGATGATTTCGTGACTCTGACTTCAGATCCAGGACTATCAGACTTAGATTTTGCTCCCAACATCCTGGAGGAAACATTTTCACTCTTTTACTGTGACTTAAAGAGAAGTGAAGCAGGGAGAATTTTGCTTCAGGCAGAGCAGTGCTGCACTCTGAGGGACAGTGGCCATAAATCCAGGCTCCCCGGAGGTGAACAATCAAAGTTCTCCCCTTCTCGTACTCCGACGAGTGATTTGATGATGATAGATTGCTTGGACATGTTGGCCCCAAGCGCTGGTGTGATGAATTATGTTGTTCAGGGCATGACCAAAGATTCTCTATTGTCAGCTTGCCATACTGAGTATTGACAGTATTCATAACTAGCCTGCCAATTTGCGCCTCTGCTTTGCATATTAAATTTTCTGTTTTCAAAGGACCTGGTTCTTTAGTTGTTAGTTATCTCTGTATTTCACTGAATTCAAATACATAATCAGCCTTTTATTCTATCTGCTCACTACTCATTAAAGGGGAGTGAAATGTCTGCAGTTGTAGATGGTAAATACTGTCTTTTTTTTTTTTTTACAAAAACTGTTATAATAGTAATTATTAGTCCTTTTCACTAACTCTGGAGTAATAATAGCTCATTTTGCAGTGACTTAATTGGGTTATTACTTGGCACAGCATTTGAAAAGCACTTTGAACAGAATATTGGTAAATACTGTTAACTTAATGCCCATTGCATCCACAAAATTCTGAATACAGTTGTGTACCCACAAAGATTTTCTTGATGTTTCTGACTATTAATATTATATGTGTTTTATTTTTTAAATATTTAAATATTTTTCATAAACTCTCAAAGTTAGCTTGTGTTTACACTTCAGATTTCTACGTGTCTCATTTATAACATCAACTAAGTGGATTATAATAACAAATTCACTGAACGAGACAGGAAAGAGATCGACACGTCAGCAGAGTTGGCTTCTCAAGAAGCCTGTCCCCTCATGTTGCAGTCAAAACACTGAAATAATTAAAAACAAAAGGCAACATTATTAAATTGAATAGGGAGATTTTATTATTAACCAATAAACATACATAGTCAAGTATATCATGCTACCTGAACTGCATTCATCCAGATAGTTCTTTAGCAACTTGCAGATATTTTTTACCCAAAATTTATACTCTGAGTAAGAAACTTGCTGTGATTAGTCCTCATACTTACGTCATCAAAAAGGGCAAAAAGACACCAAGTATGCTGTGGTCCTATCAGTTCTCTGAGAACCCTGGAGGTGGTGTCACTGCTCTGAAGTATAGGGCATTATTGTCCCACATACTATTAGCTGGAAACGTCAGGGAGGCAGAGGACTAGCAAAGCTTTTATATTCAAATAAATATTGGGGAGTGAGAGGGAAAATAAGAACTGTTTCCCAGTATCTGTCCACATCTGCCATGGACAGTACCATATGGTGAATTCTGGGAAGCTTTGCCTTCCTTCAGAGTAGAATCATATGGGGTTTTTTCAATCTTGAAACAGAATCTTTTATAATAAATTAATAGCCAAAATCCTTAGAGGATTGTTACATGAGTATGTAAGAGTATTTTAGTAATATTTGTGTAATTGATTAATAGTTTTTAGTAAGTTGCAGAACATTTTCATCTTGTAAAACCAGTGTAACTTGGGAGCTGTGTGGTTTTTTTGTTTTTGTTTTTATGTATTTGATACAGGGTCTCACTATGCAGCTTGGATTCATAGTGATCCTCCTGTTTTCAGCCTCCCCAGAACTGGGATTGCAGGCATGTGCCACCACACCCGGTCTCAGTGGAGGCTCAGCACACCCGGAGGTGGGGCCAGCTTGGCATGCAGTGCCAGGGATTGAATCCTGTTCCTGCACTTGCCTAAACAGGTGCTTAGTCCACTGAGCTATCTCACCGAAATAGCTTTTATTAAATTTCTTTTATTTTTTTATTTAATAAAATTTCTTTTATTAAAAGAAATAAATGAAATAGCCTTCTATGTGGCAAATTTGATACATTTTCAGGAACAGATTAAATGAGGTAAGCATGCAGATGGTAGACAATACATGCGTAAGTGACTGTGGCTTTAACTACCAGTTACTCTATAGAAAAGTATTGTTGAAGCACGTATGCAAGAATGGCTACAAAAGTTCCTACCCTAGCTTTGGTCTAGGTTATTTGATACCTGTTTTGTGCTTCTCTGACATACGATCTATGTAATACTCCCATGATTCAGTGCATTCGTGCCTGTTAAGTTTCCTAGGCTCTGAGGCTGCAGTCTGCAAACTCAGGCTGATGTGGGAGTCTGTTCATCTGCTGATACTGGAAGCCATTGCACATAGGATTTAAGAAGAGGTGCTTGCGTGCAGTGCACCATGCCTGGTTGGTGCCTCCTACCCAGTACATTCTGTGAAAATGAAATACATTCTGCTGTTGCCGGAGGCTAATGTTAGGCAGGAATGTTCTTTGGAGGAGTCAGGATGCTGAGCTGTGTCTCCACATGTAGGTCTGGAAGTCACCATGGGTCTCACTCAGGAGCCTGTCTCGGTTCTCTAATAAGTCTCAGGCATGATGCAGATTTGTTTTTGCTTCCATGCCACTTTGATTAGCTTCACTATCTTTCAGTGAAGTGTGTCTTCATTGACCTTCCTTCTTGCACCAAATATTTTGCAGCAGCGCAATGCATCAGGAGTGAAGAGTCTGCTATTTCAAGTATGTGCACTGCTGAGACTGAGTCTGCAGTCATATTTGGGCTGGCAATTGTACATGAAAGAGAAGTCTTACCGACAGAGTTGCAGTGCTCTCTGTGACGTTTCTCGCTCCTCTTAGGCACTGTCTTTTCACGTTTTGTCCATCACTGTGTTTGGGTAGGGAGATCAAAATAGGCCAAGCTAATGGTTTCAAGATTAAATAACCTCTAGGATGATTCTATATAGGTTTATCGGCCCTGTGAATGTTAATTTAATTCTTAGATCTCTAACTTATGAAAAACATATGTAGTTTCTTGGCATTTGACACACTTTGGGGATCTTTGTTGCAAATTACTCTTGCCATGGTAAAGTCATTCAGAGGATTAGTTTCTAAATTTATTTTTTGAATCAACTAAATTAGGATTATAAGATGTTTATGTAAAAATCTCATAATATTTTATGTTGTGATATTGTCACTTTTTTCATGACCTTGTTTTCACTTTAATTTTTATTAGTAATGCCTTGGCTAAATAAGTTTATGTGATTTATTCCTCTGTAATATAATAATTTATATTTTTGTTTGCTTTGCTTTTGTTTTTGGTGCTAAGTATTGAAGCTAAGACAACATGTATGCTAAGAGTGAGCTTTACTAGCCCCACATTCTTAACATTAAAGAGAGTTTCTTATGTGTCATTTCTACAGAGAGAATTGTGCATTAAACTTTAGAGTTTTTCTCTACAAATATTGGAAAGCTTAATAAGTAGCTGTACTGTGTCTGGCAATAATGGCTGGATCTATATTGAGTATACACTGTGTCATATTTATATTTTTAAACCAACATCATTTAAAATAATGTCCACAATTATAGGATCAATAAAAAGGTCTGTGAGTTGGAATCGGATAATAGATTTCTCTACCTAATTAAAAGTCAAGATTATATTTCTGATGAGTTGACAGGGATGTTAGGAGTTGGTTCTTTAACAGGCCAAATAAAATTAATAATGATTCACAAAATACTATAGAGATGTTGATAGACCCTTTTAATTTTGACCAGTTTTTATAAAGCTTGATTAATTTCATATCATCTTCAAGAACATCTATTATGCAGCCAGGATGATAGCTCAGTGCTCTAAGCACCTGCCTGCAAGCGCAAGGACATGAGTTCGATCCCTAGTACTGCATGCCATGCCAGCCCCAGAACCTGGGCACCCTGTGCCAGTCACCAAAATCAGGAGTAATGGTACATGCCTGTAATCACAGCCCTGGGAAGACTGAGACAAGAGTATCATTACGAGTCCAAGCTGCATAATGAGACCCTGAACTAAGTAAATTTAAAAAAAAAATTTTTAAAGAATGCTATGTCTATGTGCTACCTTTACTACTAATTATTTAATATTCATTTTTATGACAACAGCAAAGAAAACAAAACAACATAAACAATAACAGCAATATAGAAGGCCTGGGGAGATAGCTCAGTGGTCTAAGCACCTGACTGGCAAGTGTAAGGACCTGGGTTCAATCCCTGGTACTACATGTCCTGCTGGCCCCAGAACACCGGACGTACTGTGCAAGCCACCAAAAGGAGGTGTGGTGGAGCAACCCTGTAATCCCAGCACTGGGGAGGCTGAGACAGGAGGATCACTAGGAGTCCCAGCTGTGCAGCGAGACTCTGTACCAAATAAATAAATAATTTTTTAAAAGATACAGAATTTCAAAACATGATATGTTATATTTTGTGTGTTATTTCATTTTTGTCTTTGTTGGTGTTGCTATTTTTGGTTTGTTGTTTTTTTTTTTTTTCATCTTTAAGATAAAAAGCAAAAAAAATTCCTGTTTAAACCCAATCTAATTTTCAATATTAACTTTATCCTAAGCAATATCTTTGGCTTATAGTGTTGATTACTGTTTTTCTTGGAGCACATTAAAACAAAAACATACTTAAAACATTCTAAAATTTGCATATACCACTTATCACCATTTTGAACTGCTTTGATAATACAAATCAAACTTTTAAAATAAAAACATTGGCAAAATCAAGTAGATTATTGACTACTTTTTTATTTATACCACCACTCAGTAAAGAAAAAAAAATTCTTAGCTATTCATTTGGCTCACGATTTTTTTTATTATTTATTTATTTATTTATTTGCATTACCGGGAATTGAACTCAGGATCCTATACTCGCCAGGCAAGCACTTATTCTACTGAGCTATCTCCCCAGCCCCTCTCTCATAATTTTTAGAAAAAGCTCTGTATATGTTCTGCAAACATTAGAAACTGTAAAAACTGCATATGTATAACATATGCACATCTATCTAGTTCATTAGTATATGATTGTAGCTGTTATTTAGGAAATAACCAATAGTTTTGAGTTCCTTAGATAACATCATATATTTGAAGGCTAATAAAGCCTTCATTGTTTTGTATTTGTGCCTCTGTTTTATTCTTTTTCACAAGCAATATATGAACTGATAATAAATAACAATCTGGAACTTCTGGGTTGTGGAATATTTTTATATCATCTGTGAATAATAATCTGCTGTTTTTAGTTAAGTTGATAGAAACATAAATATTGTAATATGCTTGAGTCAAGTTTGCTTCATGGCACATCAGTAGAGTTTGTGTGGAGGACATCACTGGTTTCACATTCCTTGTGTAGAATTGTTCTGTCTGATTTCCTGCTCCATGTATATCCTTGCTTGTTTAATATTTGAACAAACTGAACCAGTGGAGAAGCTGTGACACCCTTCCATACAGAGCCATGGAACTTGTATCTGAAAGGGACTTTAGAGATCAGTTTAAGTCTCTGTTTTATTAATTAGAAAACTTAGTTCCACACACTCCCTTATCCAGAGACACACTTGTAGCATTTTAACTTTATTGACAGCATTCATATAGCTCATTACGTTCTAGCTTTCCTTCCTCTTGGAAAAACAGTGCTATGTTCAGAAGATCATTATGCTGTCCAGTCTGTGTCCATTATTACAGTGAGCTAGCATTCATGCTTGGTACCACACAAGATAGTTTATAACTATCATATGTATCAATAAAATATTACCTTACTAAATTAGAAGATTAAGCTGTTGAATCAGGGGTTATATCTGTTTCCTTTACTACATATAAAAGAGAGAAAAGCCTTTTCTAAGTTATATCAAGGTATATTGGATATAACAAATATAATTGCTGCTCTTAAACGTTCCAAATTCTTAATTTTAAATCTGTGATTATAATAACAACTATCCAAAAAAAAAAAAAAAAAAAAAAGGCCAGGGAGAGAGCTCAGCAGTGCAGCACCTGCCTGGCGAGCGCAAGGTCCTGAGTTTGATTCCTGTTACCAGATAAATAAATAAATAAGTAAATAAACTAATAACCATATGTAACAAATATGCATTTGATATTAATACCAAAAGAAAAAATTGTGATATGAATTACAGTATTAAAGAATAAACCAAGAAGAGTTTAATTTTGTGTGGTAGCTAGATAAGAACGCAGGGTAGAACAGCGAGTACTGCAAAGACTTTACCTACGAAGTTAATAAGTTCCAAAAGAAGGACAGCTAGCTTTATGTAATAGTTTTATATTGCTCCGCAGCTTGTTGGTAAAAGTCTCTTTGAGCACTTAGAGAGCATGTCTCTATTCTTACTGTGTTCCAATTAAAAAAGCATTATTACTGCTTTTCACAAACTGAACCTCAGAGTAATTCTGAGGTCTCCCAGGCCCACACAGTCCAAGAAAGGGAAAATTACTGACTGTTAGCCTTCAGAATGCTGTGATATCCTATAAGAAGCCAAGTAAGTCTTTAATAATACAAGGCACTTTGTCACTTGTTAATTTTTGCTGTTCATGCTCCCAGAGGGTACATATTTCAAGCCTGTTCCTTATGTTTTCAGACCCACAGCACCTCCAAAACCTGGGACTTCTTTCCAGTCACATTAATTTATTCATCTTCCCATAAACTTTTATAGAAGGCCAGGCCAGGCCTGGTGCTAGATATTGGCTGTGGCATTGTTCTCACCTAAATACTGGGCAGAGGGGATGCTTTGTGAGTTAGGATAATCCATTTGCAATTCTCTGGTGGTGTCCCCAGAGAGTACCCGAAGATTAGAGGCCCCTCAGATGAACACAGCATCCTGCCAGTCTCTGCACTGCACCCCATTTGTCATGGATATGGGATGGTCATTTTACACTGTGTCTTCGACTATGACAAGCAAACGGAGGAGACAGTTGGGGGCTGGGCAGTGGTTTCCCAAGCAGGAGTTTCTTTTATCTGGTCTTTGATTATCCTGACACAGCTTGCTAATACTTCTCTGAATAGCAAGCAAGATCCAGCATCTCTGTACTAAAAATTGTAGAACTCCCTGTAAAGGAAAATTTGCTTCCCCTACCAGTCCATTTCTGTGGCTTTTACAAAATAGCTGAGGCTGGGTAAGATCAAAGAAAGAGATTTATTTAGCTTCTGCTTCTGGTGCCTGGAAAGACCAAGCAGCATGGCACTAGTGTCTGTGTGGGACCCCTGACAGAATTGCACCAAGGCAGATAGGTGGGCATGGTTGCGAGGAGCATGTGTTGGAAGAGTGAAAGTAAGAGACCAGGCAGGCACCTACCTCGTTCTTTTGTGACACTCCACTCTCTTGGGACCTAACCCACTTCTGTAAGTCCCAATCCACTCCTCAAGACCAGAATAATTCCTTCATGAGCATGAACATGACCTGGTCATCTCCCGGTAGGTCCTGCCTCCTAAAGGACTCAGCACTTCTCCCTGGGATGCCTTTAAGAATTAATCCTCCACAGGAATTGTGGTGAGCACAGACCACCTGCACTCCTCTTCTTACTCCCTTCTTGATTGGAGCTGTGGCTGTGTCTACTATTAGCATCTTGGGAGGCTTTTCTTCCCCTGGACTTAGTGAATAAAAGATGCTAACCAGAAACCCAGGAAGATGCACTGTGTTTCTGCCACATAGTCATAGTGCTTAGTACAACTTAATCTTTACTTCATTATTAAACCTTTCTTGCTCAGGAAAACCTTGTTTGGTTGCTCTCACCCCTAGGTACTTTCATTGACTTTGGAGTACTTTATCATCACAGTAGTCCTTATGTTTACCTGTAGGCTCTCAATAATTTGTTATAAATGATTCAATGATAAACTCCTTGAAGGGGGGGAACCAAGTCTGATCATTCTTTCAGAATCACTGAGAGAGACTGACCCAATATATGACTGGGGTGTGAATCCTAAACAAACAAAAAGAATATCTGAACCCATAATATCCCAGAAGACACCATAGGTTCTGTTAAGGCGGCGACCTGGCCATAAGGCAGGATGCAGTGACACGTTTGAATGTCCTGATGCTGAGCCTCACTTTGTTTGGAAGCTCTCATCTCACAACGACTCGGCCTCATCATGATTAATCTTATATGGTAATGCAGTGATGACGAGATGATTTCTCTGGAGAATCTGAGCTAATACTATTAAAATGCTCTCACAATGTCAAAAGGATTGCGGTGGAAGCATGTGGGGACTGCGCTTATGTGATTATGATATTACAGTGATGGGCGATTACCATAGGAAACTACTAATTCAATCCTGCAGGGACTTGCATTATGAAACCATTATAACATGAGATGATAATGACACAATAACTTGGATACACATTCGTGATGTGAAAACTAAAAGCTAATTTGAGTGTGAGTCGTATTTCCATTAAATTGTAATTAAACACTGAAAGCAGTGCTTGTTTAAATTTGAGATGGAGACATACAATTCAGAAGTGGAAACTATAGGTTAACAAAAATGCATGCTGAGTGTAAGCTTAGAAATGGTTGGAAATCATTTACAACTTGTGCTTCAGTTATTTACTACAGGGAAAAGCTCACGCACCACAGTGGCTTCCTCAGACAAGGGTTGTCAGGACTAGTACCAAGTGTCGGATCCAATTCCCACACTTATACTAACTACTAAACATTTCTAACCTTCCTGTTTCATTTTTGATGTGGACATCTTAGTAGCTTACTCCCTATAATAGAAGAGACTAAAACAAATTAATCTTTCCGTAAAAAGTAACATTTTTATGTGCATCATAACAAATCCATGTTAAAACAAAGAAGCATAAAGGGAAACTAGCCTCAAACCCTGGGTTTCATGTATGCTGGGCAAGTGCTCTGCCCCTGAGCTACACTACAGGCCTTAGTCTATTTTCCATACATTGTATATCCTCACTTTGTTTAACTTTGCATTCTACACCACTTTTAATACCTTCTTAATGATTCTTTTTTTCCACGCTGATATTTTTGTTTTTATTAGTGTTTTGTAATGCATAGATAGGGTTACAGTCATTGCTTGGGGACAGTATCTCCCCTCCCCCTTCCACCTCTTTTTATGTTTTAAAGAGAAAAAAGATAAACAATGAAACCTAATTTCAAAACAGGTTAGGACAGTTGCAGTAGTAGATGGATTGCAGATTGTTGTTTTACAAGGTACAGGTGAGATATCTTGTCTAAACAATATTGGCACAATCCTTTTCAGGAAACTAAGAGAAGCTAGCTATAAAATTCTTCTAACTATTTTGTGTATACACATTTATATTGCTTCTTTTTCCTTTTCTTCCTTTCCCCATCTCAGTTTATCTTTTCTTTTGCAGTTTGTGTCCAATTCACAATATCCATTGTATGTTTCAGATCCTATTTTCTTATTAATTTTCTCACACTAGTGAGAATACAATGTTTACACATATGGATCTGACTTATTTCACTTATGAATGTGGTCTCAAGTTGCATCCATTTACCTATGAAATTCTCCAGTTTGTCCTTCTTCATGGCTAATTGTACTCCTTTGTATTTAAAAAAATCTTTTTTCTCCATTCCAGGGCTGCGGGGCATCTAGCTTGTTTCCAAGACTTAGCTATTACAAGTTGTTCTGCTTGATTCTTCCCCACCCTTTCCAGTTGCAAGATCCATTTCTCATCCAAGTGAATACACTCGATAAGTTTTTATTTGCTTTTTAAAAGTCAGCTCAAGCTGGACAATTTGCATGTCACCTGGGCAGCTGTATCTCACTATGAGGGAATAATACTCAGCAGGCTTTCTGCTCTGCATAAGTCAGTTGTGGGATGAAGCTATAGTAATTCTTCAGGTCTTATTAGTAACAACAGAGGCCCTGAATCCTCCTCTCTGGTTAGGATTCAGTGGTGTCTTTGAGAAATCAAAGTTCTCACTTGCTCCCAACTGATAACTATTGCATGGCTTAGGTGAATACAAAGATAGTTTATGCAATAAGATACTTTCTTAGCTTATGAGAAAAAAAAACAAAAAAAAAAATCTCAGAGCTGCAGAACTTGTTAGATATGTAGCAGTATTAACTTGCTCAGATGTTGTAAGGACACAGAGTAGCTCATGTGTACTCTTTCCTAATTATGACTCAAAGTGGTTATTGCTTCTTGGTTTAAATATAGTTGAGATGGGTTTTTGTTATTAAGCATTTAGTTTGTACTTAGCTATGCTGTATGCTTTAGAGTTATTTTTATTATCACTTCTTGCAGCAACCAAATTAAGTAGGTTAGTCTAAATTACCAGAGCCCATGTTTTATAATTAGGGAAAGGAAAGCACTGAGGACACTAATAGCTTGCTTCATGTCATCTAGTGTGGAGCGGGGTTGGGTCAGGTTTTGGCTGTGGTCTATCATAGCCTTTCTTGTAGGCCAGTGAAGAGTGTTATCTACAGAGTGGTACTTCCGTGTCAGTGAAGACCTTGGTAACTAATTGTGCGCTTCATAATAAACATCGCCATGGCTTGGTAAAAAGAACACTAGACTGACAAGTTGGAAGACTGTGTCCTAGTCTAGGTTACCAGACCTTCAAAAGATCAAGGATTTCAGTTATAGCATCTAAAAATAAATTAAGTTTAAGTTGTGATCTCCAGAGTTGCAGCCAACTCAAAAAAGTCTAAGACTCAATAGAATTTAACATTAATTGAAACAATATTTTCACTATACAATATACATATTAATATTCAAAATATTTAGTGTTCTAGTTACTGTAAAGCCATTAACCTAAATTAAAAATCATACCTTAGTTGGATGGCATTCAGTGATTTGACATTTTGGTGGTAGATTTGTGATTTAACTTAGCATGTAGTTTTTATTCAGGAAAGTTACTAAAATTATTAATGTTACAGACATAAATCAAATCTAAGGCAGAGATTTAAATTATATTCAATTGGTAAATAGACAATATTAGAAAAGTATAGTTATAAGTATAAATATTTCTGCTTGATAATTACATAAGGATATAGCTAAACAGCTGTATTAAATAATACCTTAAAATATACTTTTCCATGAATTCTTAAGAAGCAAGCAATAGCTATGAATGATACCAAATGAAATTGTAAAGCTATATGAAGCTTTCTGCCAGTATCAGTGCACCTTGTGTTTATGTGAAAATACATAAGTGAGGGGCCGGGGAGTTAGTTCAGTAGAATAAGTGCTTGCCTGGCAAGTGCAAGGGCCTGAGTTCAGTCCCCGGTTCTGCAAAAAAAAAAAAAAAAAA